>LJPJ01000062.1:0-23304 GCA_001430935.1 Amauroascus verrucosus
GGGGGGGGGGCAAAGAAAGGGTTAAGGAGTAAAGAGTAGAGAAGAGTGTCTATGATAGGAAAACGAGTGACTAGCAAGAAGCAGGGCAACATCACGCACACTGGAAGAGAAAGAGAGAAAGAGCGAGTGAGCGAGCGAAGTGACAGGCAGGGCTGAGCGGATCCGGTGAGAAAAACAGCAGGGAGGCAGCGGTGGCTGGAAGAGAGCGAGGGTAAAAATGGAAAAAGGAAAGAAAGAAAAAGAAAAAAATGTCAAGAAGAAGTTGAGGATTGAATGGGATTCGTCAATCCAACATGCTGTGATCACTTGGATTCCATGTGTTTGTGTTTCCTCTCTTACAGACACACACGCACACTCTCTGTCTATTTCTCGAGGTCTCTGTTCTCTCCATAGCTGGATAGCTCGTGAAAAGATGGGAGATAGTTTCCCTACGCGAGATGCTTGTCTTAGCAGTACCTAGGATTTCGTTTACAAACCTCCAGAGTTAGTCAGTTAGGTTAATAGGGGGTTAGTTGGCTATGAGTGGGTTGTGCATCGTTCCCTAGAAGCGCCGTGGGATAAAAAAAAAAAGACTAAACAACGCCCGCTTGGTTGGTGGGGGGAAAATGGGATGGAAAAAGGAGAGATAGACAGAGAGAGATTCGTCTAACTCTCTTACTCGCTCGGATAATTCACCCCAAAACAACATTCGTCAAGGGGAGACAGAGACTGAGATGGCAAGAGAGAAGAGATATGCATCACGGGATGATGCTTCTGGTGATGATTGCTAAACTGCTAACTTCCACTAGTTCAACTTGCTTTAGTTTCTGACAGTAGTCAGCCACGTTGAGATCCAAGTTCCGTTCCGGCAGACCAGCCAGCCAGTCAACTTCGAGTCTTCCTTGATCCCCGCTAGGATTATCTTCAGGCTCTTAATTGCTGGGATGTCAACGAGTCCAATGGCGATCAGGGCTTGGTGGCGCCGACAACCCACCGATCCGCTCGCCTTTTTGCTGTTTCGGATCCTGCAGATATTTGTCCCTCTCTCTCTCTCTCTCTCTCTCTCTCTCTTCACCGATACCCGGCATCAATCGTCATCACCGTCCTCGTCTTCGTCTTCGGTATAGCCTCTCTTTCTCCATTAGGGTTGGATGATGAGCTCCGTCCACAGCCTTTTTGCCCATCTTCCTTCCCAAAGCCTAACCTAAAAAATAAAAGAAGAGTGACAGCATTTCCTCCTTGTACCACATCCCCCTTCCATCCAACCAACTCACTGTCTTGTCACCGATGCTCACGCTACTAACTCTCCCAGACAAGACAAGGTATGTAGTTTGTCCTATCTCTCTCCTTCTCTTCATCTCTCTCCATGGTTCCTAGGTTTCTCTGGCTGGCTGACGGCATGGGGTACGCCAATGCAGCCAGAGTCACCTTACTCAAATGCAAACATGCACGTTGCAAGCTTCCCTATCATATATTATGTATGGATGTTCGGTATGTGGTGGGATGCGATGAATAGAGGGGATGGGAAGGGATTTACCCCATTACCATTACTGAACACTGTTCATAATATCAATCGCCCTCGGGGATACATCTTATTAGTATGTAGATTAGGTATATATATACAGGTGATGCCAATCTTCATTCATTCCTCCACAAAGCATCACTCATACCTGAATTAAAGGCCCAGAGTCACATCTAAACGGATCGTTCGGCAATTGACAAGCATCCCTCCCCCCTGGATATGGTCTGATTCGATCGAAGCTGCGAATTATCAGTAACCGACACCAAATGCTGGGTTTGAGTGGCTCTCCCTCTCTTTGCTCCCTCTCTTTCACACATCCTACACGCATCAAAAAGCAAAAAAAAGAAAAAAGAAATAGCAGCAACCAACTTAAATTTTCCGATACGAGCACCCTGTTCTTTTTTTTTTTTTTTTTTTTTTTTTCATATTTTCCAGAAATTCAGATCTTGACGTCAAAAACGAACCCAGACCGAGGGAGGGGCCCCCAGCCGGCGCCGCATGGGTTTGTTGCTGGTTTTGGAGAGATTTGTTGCGGTCAGTTCCGCAGCCCAGCAGAAAAAGGAAAGAAGAAGAAGAAATGAAGAAGTAGCATCGAGGAAGTTCCCCAACGACAACTAACTAATTATTCTTGGCGACTGAATTGTCTTGGTGCAGTATGTTGTGCTACCTTGCGATTTCTCAGCGACAACTGGCTTGTTCAGCTTCTCTCGTTTCTTTCTTTCTTTCCTTCTTCATGCTTGGAGGATACTATGACTTCTTCCACTGCCTTGTAACTAAATTACCTAATGTAGTGAACAAGAAAACAAACTACAAGAAATCCCTCAAATCACACACTCTTCAGACGAGTAATAATAAGAAGAATATCGAGGGCCTAGAACCTCTCTCACTCACCCTTTCTCACCCTCTCTTCTACCTAGGGCCGTTTAACATGGAAGTTGGGCAACAAAAGCAATAAGATTAGTAAAAAAAAAAAAGGGCCGGTTTGCTTGTTCGGCTGGCGCAATTCTGATTGATCAACAATGCTGGCAATGAATCCTTCTTTTATTGGGGACTTGTCTCTACACACAAGGCATCTCACTTCCCTCCTCCCTCTCTCTCCCTAATTATCCTCTCTGTGTGCGTCTTGTCTATGTGTACTCTGTACATACATGCTACATCCCACCGTGCATTAGATCATTGACGGGAAGTTTGCATGGACTAAACAAGGTTCCCTTCCTGAACGCTCCTGGCCGTCACTTCCACTACGCTAGTTTCTACCACAACTGCGACTGCTGCATGCATGCATGCATGAGAACGGGTACCTGTTAAACTGTATTGTCAGAGCAACGTACCATAAGTACAACAAAGTACTTTATTCTTCAAACCATTGAACTAACACTGGATGGATGGACTTATACATGTTTTTCTGCTCCATGTCATGATGTTGTCATTCTCTGCTTTGACATGGCCCTTGTTGGTTGCTTTATCCCTCCTTCAATTGCCCGGTGTTTAGGCCTCTTAACGCGTGGCCCAAACATGCACAAAGTCCACTCGGTGTCTTTTTTCTTTTTTCTTTTTTTTTGAATATCTAGGTTTAATGAATTTTTCTTCGCTCTCAGTCATTCAACACACAGACTGCCAACATGTAAAACATCACGAAACACTAATCAACTCTTAAAAAGATGTGCCCAAAATCATTGAATCTCAAACGCCTCTGTTCTCCTCGGTTGTTGGTCAGTTTCCCGTTAGGCCGTAGGACCTGCATGACATTGGGGCCTCGTGCATGTCCGTGAAGGAGCCAGCCAGGCATTCGACAAATAATCCAAATGGACATTGCCTCCTCCGGAACTCCCACTCGCACAGACATAACCTTGTTACATATGTACATACATACCTCTAAGGTGTAACAAAATAAAGAGAGAGAAAAAGGAAAGAAAGAAAATGTTGCATTAGTTACATATGCAAGTACAGATACACAAATTGCAAGCTTCCTTCACATACAACGCACGGAAGATAAGATACATCGAGACTAGCGATGACGATCGAGGCCAACACCCGTTGACCTTAACCTAAATTACTCATTTGCCAGCCAGTCAGCAGCAAGACTGAGCTGGGGCTGGGCTGGGCTAAACTTAGGGGAGGGAGGCAAAGCCAAGAGGAGTGCGAACGGGACCACGGAAGAAACTTGCCTGCAGTAGCGTCAACTCCGTCTCTGTGGTTCCTGGCATGGTCTTGAATAGCGAGAGAGGAAAAGCAAAAAAAAAAAAAAGACGAAGAGAGGGAGACGGAGGAAAAGAAGTAGAAGAGCCAATCAAATCGCATTGGATGCCCGAGGAGATTGATTTTCATAGAAATTTTTTTGGCGCCGGGGTTTATGATGGGCTATCCGAATTCCTGTTTGAGATTGTGAAGAGGCAGAGCGAGGGCTGATGATCCGCAGACCCTAACAGAGGAAAAGCAGAGAGGAAGAGGGAGAGATAGGATGTTGACTAGGAAGTGCGAGGGTTTCAATCCATGTCCATCTACTTTCTTTTTCCCCTCTCGTTTCTTCCTTCATTCCTCTTCAAGCTCTCGTTATTTTCCCTCAAGATTATCTAGGCCAAGCTTGTTTACTACTTTAGTTGCTTCACTTTTCTTTTTCTTTCTTAAAATTCCCGTCGAGACTGAAAACTTCAAAGTCAAGATTTCCGATCTGGAAAGTGGAGCAGAGACTCCTCCCTCTCGCTCTTCGATTGTGATGGATCTTCACACGCGCGCACAGCCTCTCCAATCCCCCTCGACGTAATCGGCATACAAATCTGCAGAAAGTTGTGAAGGGATGGGGCAAAGTGTGGGGGAGTGAAGCGATAAACATGTTTCTGACAGTTTTGTGTGTGCTTTTCGTTAGTTACTTGATCTCTTTTCAAGGGATGGACAAGAGGCGAAAAGGCAAGACAATCCACCTAACACGAGTCGAGTCGCTGCTGTTAGCACATCGTCACCCACCATTGGCTATTCTCCCAGTTGGCCAAGTCTGAGAATACACATGGATATGCAAGTCTTTGCCCTTCTAGATCACTCAAGGTCAGGGTGTGGAGGTGTGTGGAAGTGTGTGTTTTCTGGTTGTCAGCATCAATCATCATCACCATCACCATGAGAACATTCATCATCATCACCGTCTTTCTTTCTTGACAGCATATGTAAGGACAGCAAAGCATGTTTCATATTCCCTGGAACCATACAGCGCTGGGCAGATCTCGCCACCAATGTGCGGCTTGCATGCTCCACTCGTCACCTCCTTCTGGCCCATCAAGTCTGCATAATTGCATTATCCGGGGATGCAGGAAGAAAAAGACCGCCAGTTTTGACCCGAGGTGTTTTCCAAGAGTCAAGAAGGGAAAGGGAACGCCTTTTAATCAAAGATTCTACACAAAACACACTCTCAATCTGAACATTAAATTCCAATTCCTGCTCAGCAATCTCGTTTTCTTGAAAAAAAGAAAAAAAAAAGAGGTCTTTCCCAGGGCTTCTTCCACTCAGCCAGCTAACGCTCCAAAGTTTTTCTCTCATCCGCGCAACGGGAGAACGCGAGATCCAACTTATGCGTGTGCCTCTTTTTCTGTTGCAGGGAGTTCGGCACAGCTCGCCCTTCTCTCATTCTCAGCCGTTTCTCTGGAACTGTATTACCTTGCACGACGCTGGAAACAAATGCCTTCCTTCGTCATTCATCATCATCTTCATCTCTCATCAATCTCCGATTTTCTTCTGGCAAAATATGTCATATGGGATCTTGTGCTCCATGAGTAGTCCCTGCTGACCACTCCTTGCCGTTACCCAGTTGTCTTAAATTTCTGACACCTCACGAAATCGTCAATCTAGAACTCCCTTTTTTTTCAAATCATTTTTCTGGTATGTTTTTTTTCCCTTCTCGTTTCCTTCGGGGCAGCCTTCTCCGAGTCCTCCATCTTTTCGCGACCGAGGAAGGTGCCCGACGACCCAAACAAAAATTGAAAAAAAAGGAAATAGAAGGCGGAAAATAGAGAAGAAACTCTCAGAAAGCGATCTCAAGACCGAATGCTTTCGTCATCATCTTCTCAGCCCCGATAGATCCTATGGGTGGGGGAAGAAAAGAGGCCGAATTCGGTAAAATGAATCAAGAAGAAAAACGCGTGGCCATTCGCCTTGCCTTCTATTACTTCCTCCTCCTCCTCTCTCCGCTTATTCCGTTTAGCTCATCTCAGCCCTGTGACCCAACATTCATAAAACGATTCGCCATCGTTGCTTTCTTTTTCCTTTCCGACGGGCCTTTCTTCATCCTTCAACCCTCTTTTCCAATACCCGACGAGAAGCTTAATATCCTTTCTGACGCATGTCGTCCATCTTTCCTAGGAAAAGTACCGGAACTCCGTTCCCCATATCACAAACTTTCACTGGATCAAGCCCATCATCCGGTTTCTTCTGCTTTACCAAGTTCTTAGGATCCCACTGTCGGCAGCGGCAGCTACCTCTTGCATATACATACATACATATGTATGTGCGCTTACGACTGCATTTGCGTTTCCAGTCCATTATTTACATACATACGCCTTTTTTTCTTTGGGCGCATTGCATTGCCTCCGCGCTCTCCGCGAAGAAAGATAAGCCGACCAATTCTGAAACGATCAGCTTCTGCAAAATGGTTCGTTTCGCTTTAGGCTTGTGGGATACACACTGTGCAACCTCTCAAATCCTGTTCATTGGTCTGGAGAACTCCCAACACGCATCCCATGGTGTGTAGTTCGCTCGTTTTTAACTTTTATTTTTATTTTATTTTTAATTTTACCTGAACGAAGATATTGGGAAGCCTGTCAGACATGGATATCTTCTTGCACCGTTCTCCTTTCAAGGAAATGGAGGCTATCGGCTCATCTGGATTGCCCCGTAGTAGGATAAATGACTCGCGCTCCTTTCATTGAAATGTCTTCAGGTCGATAAATTTATCTTATTAATCTAGCAAGTCAAAACCCGAAAAGAAAAAGTAAAAAAACAAGAAAAGAAAAGCAAAGCGAAAACGGCTCAAATTATCCGGCAACGACGTAAGTTATATCTTATGTTGCATCAAGGGTTGAAATCATTCAAAGACATGCCCAAAAAGTACATACCAAGATATAAAACAAAAACTGACCTCTGGAATGACCATCCAATCTGTCCCTGACACACTATGTAGATACATAAGCAGATTGATAAAAGAGACTTTATTTCCATTTCACCTGCCTCGGGCCATGTAACTATGTAGATCTCCCGCCTCTCCCAGTCGAGATACAAAGACCTTGTACCAAGATATGAAGTGCAGTATGTCGTTGCTGTGCTAAGCGACTAGCAGTTTGCTAGTTAAGGAGGCTAACTAATAGTTAGTTGTAACCTGGTAGTTAAGACTCGGTTCCCCAATCCCAGCATTAGTACTGGGCGGTAATTTAGTGCCCGGAAGCCCGTTTTCAAGGGTTGGGTCAGGTTGGAAGGGCTAGATTGTTCCGCCGAAACCTCCAGAACTTCCACTCTTCTAGTCTTCAAAAAGTTTTCTTTTTCTTCTCCTTCTTTTGTTTTATCTCGATAATCTTTTTATTCTTATTTTATATTTTTTTTTGTTCTTGGAGGGGAGGGCGGAAAACGCTTTTGCTCCCCTTACGTATTGTTGTTTCAAGTTCAAAACGCATCACTAAACCCAGAAGCAACCTGAAGGCCTTCCTCTGTTGGTCTGGCAAAAGCAGGTTATATGGCTCTGATTGGCGGATCCGGAGAGGTCCGCTCGGCTGTTGACCCCCGCGAATCCTGTCAAGGCTTGTAAGGGATATCTCTGCGCTCGCAATTTGCAGAGTGTTGCCGTAATTTCTAATCAGGAATGCATTATGAGCGCGTAACTGTGGATTCCGCTCACGCGCAAGAAGGCCTTGGATAAGGAGCAAAGGGATCTCGGATGGGAGCACATCCTGGCACTGGTTTCCTGTTGGCGTCTTGAGAATTTACTCCGAGTCAGCTACTTGATATCATCGAGGACAAGACTGAAAAAAAAGGGGAGGATAACAAAGAAATAAGATAGAAAGAGGAAAAGGAGAAAGAAAAGAAAGTGAAGGGCTCACCGAAAACAAAGCCACTGGAAATAGTGGGCTTCCAGTCTCTATTCTGCTTATACCCCCAAGGGTTTTTACCCTGCCTCTTATTCCATTGAAGGTGAAACTCAAACTTGCTTGCAAGTGTGTACATCTGTCTTTCTCGTCAGTGGTTTTGCAAAACAAAGGCCTCTCTCTCTCTCTCTCTCTCCATCTTCTCCTGTAGGAAACTGTGATTCAACTCACCTCAGGAGTTGAGGTGTCTTTCCACAAATGAGGGAGTGAATAAACCCAGTCAAGAGCATACGGGACTGCATACTTTGAGCATCCCTTTCAAATCTTTTTTGTCTTGGATGAAGGACCTTGGCCAGAACGTCTCTCTGAATTGTGCTTAGGAGCCTGCACTGTACAAATGAAACAAGGCAGGAGACCACTGTTGGGAACAATTCGGTATTTGTTATTTGATTAAGAAAAAATGAGAGACAAAAGACGAAAAGCAGATAACTTACTTGCGTCATTTTCAGAGGGCAAAGTCAAGCAACAAGCGAGCTTTTCAGGCGAAAGTCCATTTCGTCTGACTACATTCAATATGCTAACCTGCCGATGATCCCATTTCTTGGGCCGCTCGAGAAGGAGAATGCACGCCGGTGAAAGGCGGTGTTGTCTGGCCGCCATTTTGAATTATATTTGATAATAAAGCTGTATTGCACGAAGGATTTAGAAGATACGTATCAGCTTTATTTTTGCGAGTGAATACGCAGGCAATAAAATGGGGATTTGATGGGAGGTTCGCAATATCTACGAAGAACGAATTAGTCTACAGATGCTGCTATCTAATTCTTGAGTCACTGTGATGTGTTTTCTGACGATATATCGGTTCCCCAGGGGCATCAAAAACATGGTTAACTTCCTCTGTGGAAACACGGTTATGAGAAGACTGACTTCACGATGAGCAACAACGCTTCTCAGTCAACAAAGCCAATATTATATCACGTTTGCTATCTTCTGAGATCCATAGAGAACGCACGTATAAATAAACAGTCGTTCATTTCCTCACTCCTTGAGCTCGGGAACTAGCCCCCCGAATCCGTCATCGCAACCATGCATCATCTTGGGGCCCAGGCTATTCTCCCCTCTCCTCAGGTATTTGTCAAAATCTCTGTGCATGAATTAATCATCTGCATCCAGGTAGGGTAAGAGCACTGAGTCTGCTGCATGACGGGACAAACGTATCCTTAAGCACGGGATGCTTCGGGGACGAGTGGCGTAGAAATCGCTATTATTATGAAATATAGGTATGAATATATGAGGGAGGTTGTTAATTAATTACGGAGGGCAGGAAAAGCCCCCAAAAAGTCGGTGTGAAAAGAGAGAGACAGAAAAAAAGGATTCTTCGCCAGGAAGTAAGCTTGAAAACATTCACCAAACACGGGAACGTGCGCCGTGGGGGTTGAAAAGCTAAATTACAAAAAGACCGATTTGTCATTTCTCCGACAACACATGGAATCTCTCTCCCTCTCTCTCTCTAAATTCCTTGTTTGAACGATCGATCGGGGAGGCCGGGTCCAGTTTAGCTTTCAAACTATTCCTGCATCAAAAAGCCATGAAGTGAATGAGACGTACAGTACATAAACCCTGGCGAGGCCTTCGAGGAGCGGGAAGGCGGAAACTAATACTTCTTTTTTTGCCTCTTGCTCGCGCTAGAGTTGCAGGCTATCCCGATGATTCAAGGCTCCAGCTTGTAAAATGCTCCGTGGCCAATGAGGACAATCATCTTGTCCGCAGCCCGTATTATCGGCGCCATCCTTTGCTCTGCGCACTGATCTTCATTAGCCCCAGGATGCTTTGATCCCGGCCAGTCGAGGCTGACGGGGAAGAGACACCCTAGTCCCCCCGGGTATAGTTGCGGTTATAGTCCTCGCGATTAATCCTGCTTAATATGTTAATGGCTGATCATTCGCGAAAAATAATATCCGAGACTACAATTATCGCTAAAGCGGCTTTCAGGATGCATAGACTACAGAAATTGCAAGGGGAAAAACATACTGCACTTGCAAATTGTTTGCATTGTCTAGGTTTGGCGGGCTAGCTGTCCGTCCGAATATTATGATATGTTATCGCTGTTTGATGGAAATTCTTCAAACCTTTGTCTCTCTAGCCCTAAACCGTCATCATATCAAGAACAGGTAAACATCTCAACTCCACTTGCAGGTACATCGATGGTTGCAGCATAACATGGAATGAATAAGGAACATGTAAAAGCAAGTCATAACGACGCGTAGGCTATAGTCTATTATGCAACCCAGAGATCCTTCCCAACACCTTCAACCCAGTGACCAAGGGAATTGACGCCATTATTCCACTGGCCCAGCCGCTGACGCATGTCTTCGATTTGAGATGGTTCCAGGACTTTGGGCTGTACCCAGTTGACGATGGCAGTTTGACTGACCTGGTCAATGGAGCCCTTGAGAAGACCAAGACTGAATGCTTTCATAATCAGGTGTTCAACCTCAGTCGGTTGGACTTTGATTTCTTCTAATATAGCTGCGAAGGTTATAATGCGATCATGAGGCAACCGTCGAAACACCATCTCTGTAAGCGCCGATAATAGGATCTTTTGACGCAAAAATAGTTTTTGGTTCTCAAGGAGTGGTATCTGAGCAGTATTTGCAGATAAAGCATCGTAGGCCGCCAAATCTCCACGGTTGAAAGCAAAGAGAAGTTGACAAAGCCAAGAATATCGGCTGTCTGCAAGGCTCTTGAGGATCGGGTGGAGAAGAAGTTCGCCAAAGTTGTAGATGGAGTCAGAAACTAATGCGGCAACGCCAAGATCAAAGGCGTATTTTACGCGATCTTCTCGCGATAAGTCTTCCACATCAATGCATGCGAGATATAGGAGTGCATTTTTGTAGTATGCCGCAAATTCCATTTTCACCTATAGGATCTCTCGTTAGCAGATGATAGAAAAGTATTTTATTATGTCACATACATGAAAGTAATCGGAGTTGACCTTGTAAAATGCGGCATGAACGATGTTCTCAACGGAATCAAGAGAGCTGAGTTCCTTTTCTAGCTCGTCGAGAATCTTTCTAGCACCTTCCAGGTCATTCAGAAGCAGCTTGACCTTTGCAACATCTGCACTAGCGTAGACATGGGCATCTTTCGATGTGGGCTTGTTGACCATGTCAGCCAGAGATATCAAGAAAGTCAAGCGTTTTTGAGGATCTATGTCATTATTTTAGTTCTTGCGCTCTTTCATCCTTACAAATACAGGCAATAATCTATCGAGTTAAACAAACCTTCACATTGTGTAGATGCAATCAACCCTAGTTTCACAAGTTTCAATTGGTTGATTTTATCTGCAAAGATGAGAACAAAGTTCTGAAAGATAGGTAGTCTTTGGTGGGCGCTCGCTGGGGTAGAGAAGTAGTCTATCAGAGCATCTGTAAGTTGATGCCATAGCTTTCGTTCCCAAAGATCTTCAAAAGTCAAGAAGAGCGCTTGATTCTCTGCGAGCGCATGCTGTTGCTGCTCCGCTAGAAACTCGGGAATTTTCTCAGCATGTTGCATGGTGAGGGATGGGAAATCAGGAATAATGTTGGCTGCAGTGGAGTTCAAATCAAGGGTTACAGTGGTATCGATGAAGTTGTCGTCTTGTGCAAATGAAGCAACGCAGAGGTGAAGCTATTCTTACATAATCGCTAAGCTTGTATCAGGTGACTTGAGTATCAGCCAATAGTTGTAGTTTCGGAAAAAAGGATCTACCGTTCCGAAACCGTAAACATATAAGGAGTAACTTATCTTGCGCGGTCTTCACAGATCTATTAAAACTATAAACATTTATCGCAAAGTGAGTAGAGGGAATAATACTTCTGTTCAAGTTCACAAGCCATAAAATGATAAATAAAAAGCGAAAACCAGAAAAGCCCCAGATGCAGTGTTAAGATAAATGATTAGCTAGAGAAGCACAATGATACAACTAGAATACACGGGGTGAAATGCCATATGAGTCAATATTGAATAATGATGTTGTCTCCTCACTGTATGCCGGTCATCAAGTCGTTAGGCGAGGCCCCAATCTCAATGGGATCATGGCTTTTTGCTTTACAATCCGAAAGTTGGGCCCGCCATATGGTAAAACGAAAAACATAATCATCATAATGTCCCAGATGGAGATTATCCATCTCAGAAACGTCCTGTCATGATCAGGATCGAGGGATTTTAGTGTCCATCCCTATTATTAAGGTATTATTGAGTGTCAATGCGTTCGACCACGAACGGGAAAGGAAGGAGCTTCCAAAACGCCAATACGCCGTCATTCCAGAAAATCGAACTGAATAATGTTCTTCAGCACGAGAAATTTGTTCAGCTTTTGCCGAAAACTGGAGCATCGAAGATAGTGTCCGTTCTCACCAGATCGCGAATCGCCCAACGCCATCTATCTCCGAGTTTCTTGCGGTCTTCACTGACCCATTTGCCGACCTTCCTCCTCCACTTCTCTTCTTCAGCCCGTTGTCTCTTGATGAATTCAGGCCCAACATCGAATTCTTCTATTATTGGCCAGTCATCAGATGATTCGCCACTTTTGTCATCACCTGTCAGTGGATCACCTCCATCCGCGTCACCAATCGCTGATACTGTCAAAGAAGCTGTGGTCGACTTTTGCGGTAGATCTTCCAAATCGTCAAGCCCGGCAAACACGTCGTCTTCTTCTGGAGGGCAAGTGGTACCAGTTTTGCCAGACAGAGGAGAAGCAAGTTTGAGCCAACACATGCGCTGGGGATCGAACACCATGGACCCTACAACTTGAGCGCCACTTACTCCACCGATATTGCTGATAAGCGCAAGAGTGGACTTGGAGGGTGTCGCTAAAGGTGTGGTATCGAAGGCAGCAGTGGCGGTTTCATTTCCTTCCCATTTGTATAACGTGGGATTATATTTCATCCCTTTGACGGCTGAATGATAACGCGTAAGTAAAAGGTATCGATATTGCTTTTAGGACTAACTTACATTTTGGCTCATGCACTCCGCTGCCCATAGGTTTGATCAAATGGGGTCTACTGATAGAATCGCGACGTCGGGGTCCTTGTCTACCTTTTACCATAGTAGGACTGGGAGGTGGTCGTCCAAACGGCGGCGACTTCCAGTTCACACTAATTGGAGCCAACGGCCCATTTTCGCGGTCCTTTGGATTATGAGTAAATGTAGCAATTCTCTGTTCTCGCGCATTCCTGGATGCATTGGTATCACGAGCGAATCTGGGGGTAGAATCGTGACGTGGAGGACTCATTGGCAAAGAAGAGCCTGTCATCTCCGTCTTAGGAGCCATAGTAATCCCTGATTGACTGAGTCTGTTATGTAGAGCACGCGGGGGACCACGCTTGATAGGAGCCTTAACATATTTACTTTCAGCGACCGCTGAAGTAGGAAGATCATCAAAAATATCAAGCTCTGTACCATCGCCAAAATGTCTTTTCCGATTTGGTTTGGTGACAGTATGTTTCGTAGTCGCTGAGAGGGGACATGTGGGAAGATCGGTGCTTCCACGACGAGTAGTATCAGATAAAGCTGAAGAATTTGAGACTCGGGAAGTTGATCTATGGTGGGTGAATATGTCTCCGGAACTATCCGAATCTGCACGGCGAAACTTCCTCATTTTTAAGCTAGCATGATGTGACTGGCTGGGAGAGGCGCCAGCTGGGAGGAAAGGAACATGGGAACGTCGTTGGGACCCAAGACGAGTTTCGTTGGTCGACTGGTTAACGGGTGTTTTTGGACGCGGCGACACCGTCGGACGGGTCGTCGCGCTGTTTTCCTGCCGGCCAGGGGACCTCTGTAGCGTTGACGCCATACCTGAGTTGTAATTTCGCATGCTCGGGATTGACCGTTTAGACTTGAGCAGCTGAGAACCCTTGGTGGCCGATTCGCCCCGTATTGTATCCTTGGAGCTCCTACTGCTATTAGGTCGGCGGCTTGAAGGGTTGGACGACACCGACCCAGCACTTGAGACCGAAATGTTTGATAAAGACGAGTGCGTAGCATGTCCACTCAGCCGCGAGGTTGGGCGGACAAATTTGGACACTGGTGCTCCACTTTCTGAAACAGGTTCGAGCTGAGTGGAATGTGGCCTCTCAAGGCCAGACAATCTAGGAATCCGGGTACCAGATGTTCGACTTGTAAATGTGACTGTTGTCGCTCCACGTCTAGCAGGACTTGCTGGCCTTTCAACCTTGCGCTTGATATTTCGATTAAGGGTAAATTTCTCGGTATCGAATACCTCGCCGTCACCAATATCGATTCCGGAGAAGAAGTCATCAGTAGGAGGATGAGATTGTTGTGGAGGATCGGTTTCAGGAGGAAAATCTCGCTCTGCAGGCGGTGCAGTTTCTTGCCTCTTTCGTAGCGATTTTCCCAAATCCAAGGGCCCGTCGGGCAAGACAAGGTCGTTGAATCCTTCCTCTTCGCTTTCTGCAGTCAAGCAACTGGAAATAGTTGGGCTTAACGCGGAAACGTTTGAGCTATGAGCTGAGAACCCTTCCCGTTTTGTTCCACCAAATCGCACACCAACGCTCCCTTCGGCCCATTCAGCATCGAATTCGTCTCCGAACGCATCGGGAGTCTTAGAAACTTCTCGCCGCGTGGATAGGCGCAGAGGCTCACCATTCGAGGGAAGTACGAAATCAGCTTCGACGTTGTCGTCTTGCACACTTTGTTCAGTCGAAGTGGGCGGTGTAAATAAGTTGGAAATCGGTGGGGGTCGGGATTTTCCTAATTTTATAGTTGGAACGTCCTCGAAGGAAGCATCCTCTTCAGTATCCCTAAACTTATCTAAGTCGTTGAATACTGGTTTCGGCGCAGGCAAACGGTTGATAATATCACCGAAGAACTCCAGATCTCGAGATTTCGATGGGCTGGTCGGAAGGGAGCTGAGATGAAGTAAGGATTCCGGGGAAGTCGCCTCGTGTTTGAACCTAAGCTGTAATTCTCCATTAAGTCCTGCAAAATCTAGATCTTCCGACCAGTCATCCCCCAATGCTCTCTTTCCCTTTCGACCACCGATTCTTTTAATTGTCCCTCCTAGAAGTGCTGACTTAGGTATCCCATCGGGAATTGGGATCCCCGCATTTTTTGCAGATATAATAGCATCTTCAGTACCAAACTCATCATGATCATTCAATAATAGCTGCCAGCTTTCTTCATCGCCATAGTTCGAATCACGGTCGGATCTGCAAGAACGACGAGACGAAATGGAATCTCGATGACCAGAGGGTCGAACAGATGAGCCGGTGACCGACGTCGCCGACGAAGCTGTTCGAAAATAAATCTCATCGCCACACAGAAGGTCGTCGTCATCATCCCAGCATTCGACCACTTCGTCGTTGGGCCTCCGTAGCTGCAATGGAGAGACATCCATTCTGTGAGGATGTCCGAAGCTATCACCAGTTCCAATCGCCAGAGACAGTCACTCCAACGGATAAACCCCGGTTCGTAGATCAACGTATACTATTTGCGTCTGGGCCGAAACAGGCAGAAAGAGGCTGGGAAGTCATTCCTTGTGATGCGACAGACTAATTTTGACGATCCGCTTGGGGGAAATTCGTGGTAAAGTTGGAAATAAAAGGAGAATCCTGGGCAATTAAGCACTGGCCTTTAGTGTTGCAACGTCCAAATTGCAAGTCTAGAAAGGAAATACGCGTAATTCCACTGCACATAAAGGCCGGCCAAAAATGTTTCAGTTCCACACAAAGCTGATATAATGCGTAATTACGAGTAGGTTGATATTTGCTAGGGTCTGTCAAGGTGCATGTCGGATTGCAGCATCAAATTTGCAACTGTCAGTAGGAGAACAAAGGCTGCTTGCATGCAAGCTTCGCACTGTTAAAACGAAGGAATGAAAGTCAAAATATATCAAATCTTAATTGATTGTAGAATAATAACAACCACGACCTCCAGACAACGGTCCCTTGCGATGTTGAATTGGGAGAAAATGAAGGTTGTGTTCAGTGGATCGATCATGGGAACGCTTGGGCGTCTCCTTGGGGGGCGGCCCGGCACTTACCATAAGGAGGTTGGGTCGGTCGCTTACTCCCTCATACAGTAACTTTACGAGGTTACGATACGCACCAGACGCGCTTCGGCGGCTAGTGCCAAGCGATTGTTTGGCGCGTCTTTGTAAGTTTCCGCTGATGTCATGTAATGTTACGCGCTTTCGATAACATAGGCAACAGTACTAGACAAGGATCCTGAGGAGCTTCTTGCAGACAGTGAAAATTTGACGGCACATTGCTGCCTCGTTGCGAGTTGTTGCCAGTCAAGTTATTTCTAGCTCAGATGCTCAATTACCTTAAATAACCAGCACGTTGCCGTGAAATCTACCCCTTGTACCGAACTTGAAACATGGCCGTAGAGACAATTCTGCGCATTCCACGCACCGACAGTCCAGACGAATTTATTTTGGTGAAGGCCACCAAGTCCGGAAAGAGTGAACTTGATCTTAGTCTTGTTGCGACTGAAGGGGAGGATCCCTATGCCGGCTCTGGTAAGCTTAGCGCACGCAACCTTTTGTCCCAACCTTCCCTCCCCAAGCAATTGTTGACAGGTCACGGTTTAGTAAAAGCATCGCAAATCAGCCAGCTACGGGCCAAAAACTATCGTGGCAGCGATCAGGAATGGGCAGCGATTCTTTCTTACGTACTAAATCAGAACAATGATGCAGTTAAGTCGGAAGAGTGGATAACAGGGTTGGAGGCGGTTGCAACGGTCAAATCAATGAACGATGAGGATGACGAAGAGAACAATAAAGAAATTAACATAACGCTTCGAAAACGGATCGATTCCATTACTGTATGTTTCTAGTCCTGCATTGGCACCCTACCCGATCTCAATGGTCCACGTCATCAGCCGCGCTGACATGTACTTCGTCCTCTAGCAACGCCTAGGCTCAATCACGCTCAAACAAGACGATGACGGGGCTATCCAACTATTCGACTGGACTGGTATTTCTGTTTCCCGGGCAAACAACTTGTCTCAAAAAGTGCTTTCTTTACATTCCAAGTATCGCGATGCGGAAAACACAATCAATCAGTTGAACTCCCAATTGGAGGAGCTGATTCAGGCGAAAAGAGAGCATGACGACCAGCTCATTGCTAAATTCGCCCAACTCTTGAACGAGAAGAAACTGAAAATTCGCCACCAACAGCGACTGATAGCTGCTGCGCAGCTCGATCCTGCAAAAGGTGAGCCCCGTCTTGGCGCTTCTTTTAGTTTCTCTAGTTTGTGTCCGACTAACAACACGGTAGTCGCAGAATTAGAGGCTGCGGATGCCGAAAGTAAACCCAGAAAGGCCGGGGCGAGCAGGCAATCAAAGCGTAAGGCACGCGAGGCCCCAAGCGACTCTGAAAGCGAAAACGCGTTCGACATGATGGACGTAGACCCGAAGGTGGATGAGGCCAAAAACAACTACGAGAAAACGCCGCACGACGACGAGATTGCAACAGAATCCGAGCAGCGCTCGACGCCCGAGCCCTTGGAGGATGCAGAAACAGCTTCAGAAGATGAATCCCCCGATGTGAGACCGAACGTATCAGTCTCTGTGCCATCGACAGGTAAGGAGCGTGCCGCGTCCACTGATAATAAAATAGACAAGAAGCTCGGAGGCCGTCTATCTCAGAAACCATCTACAAGCCCGCCCCCTCGTCGCGAATTGCCTTTTGCAAGAAGAGGCGCGAAACGGAAGCCGGCACCAGCTTTTGAACACAAGCGAAACGATCACGAAGTCGAGACCGAAAGCGATGATGAGCTATAAAGGTGACATATATTCAACGTTATCTAAGTCATATTGTTTGTATATTTTCAACAATTTGGATCGTTTTGTTTCAAGTTCGATGACTGAATTAGTCGTTGGGTTAGATATTAGTTATTCTATTTGTATGAGAGAATGACCCGCCTCAACTACAATGAAGCAGCCACATGATTTAAGAACAATTCGCTCCCTTCAATATTTTAAAACTCTCTTATATACAGATAGAGACACACAACAAGACCAAACCCGCGTGAAAGGATCAGCTCTAGTCGCGAAAGAAGCGGTGTAGGACAAAAGAACAGAAATAGAGAACGCCGGAGCCACGAAAAGGACATAACAGTGGTGTCACATGAAGATGAAGTAATGCTGGTGAGGGTGGAAAAAGGAGGACTAATTGATCTATCTATTGAGCCACATAGTATTGAGGTGCGGGTTCGCCGGGAGCCATGAAGTTATTGTCTGGATTTCCTGTTTCTTTGGCGGCTGAACATCTAGCCATGGTCGTAGAGCTGAAAATTTGGTTAGCATCATGAACAAAACGAATAATTTTCAGGCTATCGACATACCTTCGAGAAATAACATCTGTGAAATAAAAGTTCTCGATGGGCTTCTTGAAGGGGGCGCCAGACGGCTTAGCTCCTCTATTCTGGTCGACAAGTTGGATCTTGCTTAGTTGGCTCAGAGATGTGGGTTCAACGATGTCGTATCTTCTCAGGGCAGGGTTGATCTCTTCCATCCTATCTCTGAGCATCTCAATGTCGTCATATTGAAGTGGCGCGCCGAGGAATTCGCTAACGGCTCTAATGATCTTCCAATCCTCCCTGGCGGCTCCAGGAAGTGATGTAGCCGCCCGTGTCATCTGCACTCTACCCTCTGTGCTGACGTAGGTGCCTGACTTTTCTGTGTACGCGGCACCCGGTAGGACAACATCAGCAAGCTCGGCTCCACGGTCGCCGTGGTGACCTTGGTATACAATGAAGGCGTTCTTAGGAATATCGGCTTCACTGATTTCATCAGCACCGAGAAGCCAGACCATCTTAGGGGTAGTCTGAGAAACATCGGGGGAAGGTGTGGTAAATCCGACGTCGTAAGCTCCCGAGCGAGAAGCAGTGCGTTGAAGAATGTTGTATCCTTGCCATTCTGGAGTGTTGAAGTTGGCAACATTCTTATCAACGAAAGCACCAACAGTTTCAAAAATAGCCTTGGCATCAGGGTGCTCAGCAACTGCACTTCCAACAATGATCATAGGCTTCTTAGCAGCTGCCAGTTTCTTTCCAAAAGCACCAGAAAGAGCAGTTTTCAGCGCAGCGACATTGTCGCCAAGATGATCGAACTCAAAAGTGCTCTCAAAGCTTTCGCCAACCAGGCCAATTTCCAGGTCAGAACGAAGCCACTGTTTGCGGATACGTGCGTTGAGAACAGCAGCCTCATGGCGAGGGTTTGTTCCAACCAGAAGGATAGCGTCCGTCTCCTCAATACCATAAATCTTAGAGTTGAAAAGGTAGTTTGATCTAACGTCGACCCCGTGTGCGATAGGTTCGCTGCCACCCGGTTGATCGAGGGCAAGATTCTCCGAGCCGAGCTTGTTTGCCAAATCCTTCATAGCGACTAAGGATTCAGTCTCAACGAGATGGCCGGCAATGGCTTTGAATTCGTTAGCTTTTGGAGCTAATTGCCTGAAGGCTGCTCCAATCTCAGTCAATGCCTGCTCCCACGTAGCAGGGAGGAATTTGTTATCGCGCCTGACCAGAGGTGTAGTGAGTCTCTGAGTTTTCAGGCCATCACACGCGAATCTAGTCTTGTCGTTAATCCATTCCTCATTAACATCATCGTTGAGTCTCGGAAGCACACGCATAACTTCCACCCCTCGAGAATCTACTCGGATATTTGAGCCTAGTCCATCAAGAACATCAATGGTTTCAGTGTGTTTAAGTTCCCACGGTCTTGCTCGGAATGCGTATGGTTTCGAAGTCAAGGCTCCGACAGGGCAAAGGTCAATAACGTTGGCGGATAGTTCTGAATCGAGGTTCTTTTCTAGATAGGTACCAATTTGCATATCATTTCCGCGTCCGGATGTTCCCAGTTCTGGAGCTCCGGCAATGTCGTTTGCAAACCGCACACACCGGGTGCAGTGAATACATCTGTTCATAGATGTTTTGATCAAAGGGCCAATGTTTTTGTCTTCCACAGCACGTTTTCCTCCAACTTCATGAAATCTACCTCTATCGGCGCCATATCTCATCGACTGGTCTTGCAAATCGCATTCACCTCCCTGGTCGCAGATAGGGCAATCTAGCGGATGGTTCGCAAGCAAGAATTCCATAACACCTTCTCTAGCTTTGTGTGTAAGAGGTGAATTTGTCTTTACTACCATTCCGGCCTGAACAGGCCAGGCGCAGGACGCGACCGGTTTGGGCGCCCGTTCCACTTCGACTAAACACATTCGGCCTTTTGAATACTGCAGATTAGCGTCTGTGACATCCAGTTATCCGGGAGGGTTGATATAGCTTACAATTTCCTGCAATGTGTAGTTTCCTAACGATTCCATTTAGTTCATATATCATGCAAATCAACAAAGCAATGCGGTAGATGTACTTACTCATGATAGCAATATCTACAGGCGCCGTTAGTACAAATTCACAGAACTTGGGATAATGTTGGCACACATACCGTGGAATTGTCACTCCGGCCTTCTCGCAGGCTTGAATTAGAGCCGATCCGGCTTCATTATAACATTAGCATATAGCTGCGTTTAAACCATCCGTTGAGGTCCCAATATACCTTCTATCGATACTTTCTTTCCATCTAACGAGTAAAATTCTGTCAGCGAACTTGTTATCTATAGAATTGTCTTCGGCTACTGACCAATTGTAAGTTCAACCTCCGCAGGCCGAGGGGTAGTTGTTGCAAAGGTGCGAGAGCAATTGAGTCTGGACCATCTCCTCGAGCGGGCCGCCGCACGGAACAATTGCGGCCGCATCTTGAAGAGATGAAAAGAATATCACGGGGGAAAAGAAGGATGGGGGGGTAGGAGGCAGCAAATGGAGGAGAATGATGGGTGAGGTTTTGCGGGAACAGAACGACGTCGTTTCGTTGTTTTGTGTTATTCTGGATCAGTTTCCTTTCCTTGGACTTCCCTTCCGCCAATTGCTTAGTTAACAAATCAGCAGCCTCGGATTGGCTCGGTGACTGCCAGGCGGATAAACCAGATCATCCGCTCCGGCGAACATTTCCCCAAAATCAAATTCTTTCGTTGAAGTTTTTGTTTCTTCTTTTCTCTTTGAAAATTAACTCATTTCACGGACATGGTTTATTGTAGGTAGAAGAGATACTCCTTTGTGTTTTTAAAGGATATTTCGCGCTCTTCTTCCTCTACAGCATCGTCCCAGAGCAGACTTTGGCGCCGAGCTGGAGCATCCTAGGGCTCATTTTGAGCTTGATGATGGAACGGTTCCTTACCGACGGTCGCTACATCCTCATGTCAAGCAGACAATAGGCTTGTTCCCATCAAGAATGAGCCTCTGTAGTCAAAACTGCCTTGGGAACTATAACTTAACAGCAAGTTGGCAATTCATTTCAGTGTGTGCTGTTGTATTTATCTGTGGACTGCTTCTTTCCCTGTTAAAAAGATTCAAAGAGTATCTTGAAATAATACCAAATCTATCCATTATTTTTTATTTAACTAATCAAGTCCGGATTTATGCCACCGTCTTGGACGCCTTTTCATATGATGGCCCGAAACCTTCCTATACCATCATTCATCAAACGCCAACCTTGTATACACGTACATGTAACTATTAAAACTATCACGAAATATATTGCGGCTGTGATTGTGTAGAATCACCGGGTTGCCACGTCAATTCTTGCTTTGTCCCTGGCGGCATCCAAGGCCGAATAACGCTGCTTTTCCGTGAACGTCCAGTCTCAGTGTCGCCCTTTTTTGCATTTCCCGTTGAAGCTGAGATATAGCCGTTTGTTCCACTCATCGGCCCTGCTTTTATAGAAGGGAAGGCATATCCGTTGGAATTCCAAGCCTTGTTATTGGGGCGTATAACATTGAGTGGGAGTATAGGGTTCCTCGAGTGGAAATGGTCTGCATTTGCTCGTCGATCTGCCGCATCCTCGTGGCTATTACGGTCATATAGATACAATCCAACGAAAGTAAGTCCGATACCAAACGCTTGAATTGGCGTGGTGGAATTTCCGAACCACACAATTGTGACCACGATGACAAAGACACGTTTGATCAAGGAGGCGACTGAATAAGAGACAGGTGAAATCATCGATAGAAGTATAAAGGCTAGGATATTTTGAGCAAAATGTGACATTCCGTTGAAAATAAATTCCAGGATTAGTGGTCCATGGTCTAAGCTATCTTTCTTTTCCGTGAGATCGATTGCTCCGTCCTGAAGGAGATCCATGAGAAGCGGGTAGCCCTCGGAGAGGAACCAAATCGGGGCTGTCAAGATAAATGCCAAACCGGAGCAATAGCACAGGAGATTAAGTTTGTCTAGTTTCTTGCCGGTAAGAGCGTGACCTTCCGCTTCGATGCGGGAGGATTCGTTGAAAATCTTTTTCGAAAATATGTTTTGCGAGACAAAAACAAGAGCGGCGCAAAATGCGCACAAAATACCGAGGAAATTCGTGGAAAACCCAGCAGAGCAAGCAAGCATTACACCTAGCGTAAGCGGCACTAGTGAAAGGTATGTGGCTCGCGCGTAGCGGATACGGAAAAGGATGCGGTAGGCAAGGACGGTAAAAAGCGGCGAAAGCCCCTTAATAGTATGCACGAGAGAAACTGGGATTTGGGAGGTTGCCATTGAGCTTAGAATATGTCCTGCGAGCTGGAAAAGCGCCATCGGCAGTGCAGTAGAGATGACCTCGGCTGTGGGATATCGGATTCCATTCTTCAACGCTGGTATGGTGGATTTTATCGCGGGAAACACAGACGCGAGGTATGAGAGAAGCAGGCACCATGTGGAAACGAAACCAAACTGGACGATAGTAAGGGTGATAGGCTTTGGAAGGGCATTAAGGATTTCTTTCGATGAAGTGTTTGTGAGCGCCGATGTCATGTACCATACAATGCACAGGCCCTAGATTGCACCAGACTTGTGAGTTGAGTTGAAGCATGATCAAAATGAACCGAAGAAGATTCAAGGACCTTGACTCACAATCAGTTTATAGGATACAGGAGCCTTGAGAGCCTCTGCCAGTTCCTGCGCATTCACGCTGACACTTGCACTCCTCTTTTTGAACGACCCGATAGCGTCGCTGATGCTCTTTCGCGGCCTCTGTTTTCGAGTATTGGGGAAACCGCTAGGCGCCAGCCCATTCTTCCGTGGCAGCCATGAAGGCTCTGGGGAGTATCTCAAGTTACTCGTTGGTAGATGGACGTCCGCATCGCCAGGCACTTTGAGGGATTCGTCATCGACGGCCGGAAATTTGTCCAGGGTGCCATCGGAGCTGGGGAGGCTCATTTGGGAATGTTGCTCCAGGGACCCAATTGACGGATGTTGGATAGAATGAACGACTGTGGTAACGCTCATCATCAGCTTGTCGAAGCAAAAACGGTGCAATATAGGCAATCAAGAAGCCAAGGAAATCATGTTGCGAAGATGTTCAAAAGTGTACATTCTTATCTTTTGAGACCAAAAGGGAGAAGCTATTAATAAAGATTAATCGCACTTGGCACCAGGGCGGGCGGTGGTGCTGATTGGGTTGAACAACCCACGTTTCCACCTCGAGACTTTTAATTCCGTCAGACCTCTGCGGTGGTATTGACAAAACCGTGATCCAGTCAACAAACAACTAACTGGTTGACTAGGCCATCTCAATCATAACTTCGGTGATTCACTCAAGACAGTTGCTGGTTACGTTTCTGCTCTTTGTGACCGAACGGCTTTGATTTGTGTAACTAACTATCGGGATCAAAAAAAAAAAAAAAAAAAAAAAAC
>LJPJ01000062.1:23321-49457 GCA_001430935.1 Amauroascus verrucosus
AAACCGCCCCCTCGTCTCAGAGAAGATCATCAATCTTAATAGAAAGTCCATGTCATTGATTCCCCTGGCTTACGCAGCGTCTTATCCAATTTTCTGGTTCAATTGTCACAGTTCATCTCCACTCTCCTCCACATGTTTTATATATACAAGGCCCTGCGGAACGCCTTGATGGATGTTGCCAACAGGAAAGCCGGGTCGCAACACGCAAAAAGGAACGTTGACGATCAAAAGATGGGAGTACGATGATTCGGGGCAAAGGGCATCATGACCTATTTACATAGTACAACCCATAGTTGTATACTCTTCGTAACAGAGCCTCCCATGCGCTCAGTCGGTCAAAAAATAAAAATTTTTTTCATTCTCCAGACATAAACAGCTCGCTCCACCCGTTGATGTTGCGCAAAGACCCCCAGGAAGCCTACAAAATCCCGCTCCAGACTGCGCAAGGAGGTGGCCCTTCTTGCCTCTCTTTAAGCACTCGAGGCTCTCGACTTCACAATGCGAGCTTTCAAAAGCTTGTATTAACATTGGACAGTAGAGGGAGACAATGTCTTAGAAGGTAGTCGCCTTCTCCCGTAAAACCAAGGGTTATTGGCTGCGCAACGAATGCTATCGCCCGTATTTTTTGTGCCGAGGAACTGACCCGGTTTGACTAACTATGGAGGAACTCCAGGACCTGACCTAAATTGCTGCCACTAGCTATGGCCTTCAGTAGATTTTATGTGACCTCAAACAAGGTTTTCATGGCCATCACTTATACCTTAATTATAATGATTGCTATTTTTAATAATCTATCTGTCCCATTCTCTTGCTTATTAAATAACCCTCACCCATCTATCTATATGTGTTTATTTTACTTCTTAACATTATTAAAATGACTCTAAATCTTCGTCGTCAGCTGTAATTCACCCCCTGTGTCATACTTACCTCTTAATAACGCAGAATCAACATCCCTCCCTTAAATCGACTCCCCGCCATCAACCTACCCACTAAAGCTCAGAAGTGACTCCGCGGCCCCTGCCTTCGTTAGACACCGTCTAATACGAGCGAAAGGATCACTATATCGAGCTTTCTCTCCAGGAATAAGCACGTGATGTGTCGTGGCCTTATAGGCGCCGTGGACTGCATATTCTAAGCCGGGGTATAACCCATCCTCGCGAGAACTCGTTGGGCCTTTGCACGAAGCTGCTCTATGGATAAATCAAAAGTGGCATTTGGATCTCTCCCAGGTTGTAGTGTTGTGCCGAGCAACTGTCCGCGCGTAAGCTTGATGAACTGATTTATCCCCGGGGGGATAGCCCATATTGGCTGAATCAGTTAGCTTATATAGATCGGCATAGCGGAGGTTTTCGAATAACTCACTTCAGTTTGAATCCCTTGTCGTGAACCCTGCAGCATCTGGGACAAACACCCGAAGTTCACCCGCCACCCTATTCCCGACCAGTTTTGACCATCGAATATTGATAACCATGTTGATAGTATGTGCTCCCCGAACCCACAAGTCGCTATCTTGTTCTAAGTGGGGCCAGGATTCTGACCAGCCATTTTCAATTACAAAGGTTGGATGTTCTTGAGTACTTGGCTGCAAAGCAACATCAGGCTCCTTTCTTGACTGTGTGTATGGGGCGGAGAAGTTCTCGTAGGCTACAATTTTCATGAATTTAGCAGGTGTTCAGCTCAAAAATTTGCCATTTAGTGACTCACTTGTCCCAACATTATATTCCACAAGGTCATCATTTTCAGCATCCGAGAGGAAACCTGTTCTGACCATATGATGCATTTCAACACGGAACCATTCCAGCGAGCAGTCAAGCAAAGGAGTTGGCATAATTAAGACTCGACAAACACGAGTCAGCGAGTTGTAATTTATGCTAACATCAGAGCATCAGTCTACCGCAGCCCAGAATATCCGATAGCTTATGACATTCACCGACAGCAGCTGCGCTCAATTTTCCAGTCTTCTCCGAGTGAGAAAGCAACTTGGGATCCAAATTCGGGTGGAACATCTTCAATAATCAATTCGGTACTTTTCTTAGCTTCAATAATTGTAGCACGAATTATCATATAAAGCTTCTGCGGAGATGGCTTCTCGGCCACTTTTGGTGCGCTGCTGTGCAATTGTCCTGCTAACTGAGTACCTGGAGGGTTGAGGGCCATGTTGGGGACGAGGAGACTTTGTGTGATGTTGGGAAGGAAGAGGTAATTGATAGTCGAGCATGCAAGATATCAGCTGCTAAAAGATCTGAAGAACATTTCGAGTTTGCGGGACCTGACAATAATGCGAGTATGCTAGAAGTGAATGTTCTTATTGTATCAGAATGAATGATGTTACGATTCCATCTTGCAAAGCTAGATGCGATATGATTTGAGCTTGGCATTTCAAACTCCACTGATTAATTAGTTAGTAATCAAGCCATCTTTTCATGCATATATAGCAAACAGAGCAAACAGTGGAGCTCTCCATCCCTGTTCTTCAAGTTTCACACCTTCAGACTTACCACTCGGATGGGGGAAATTTGGTTGGCTTGTTGGAATATTAGTAGTTACCAAATTAAAGGCGGCATAATATCCTACTCTGCACAGTACACCTTTGTTAATCGAGCAACCCATTAACGAAAGTGACTCCCTACCACTTCATGGCCAGAGATCGAGCCTCGGCGCACGAGCGGATAATTTAACGTCTACTCCGTACAGGGCAACAGAGCGGGCGGCGGGGGCGGAAATCCATATTTCCCCCCTCCTCCCACCGATTATTGTATATACCTACATCCGTAACCACCCTCTACAAGTACCTCTAAACCCTCCCAAACAATTAACAGCAAACAAAATCCACCGCTTTATCATCTCAAGCAATCCTGCTCTCCGCCTCTTGATCCTAGTTTCTCTTCCTCCGACAGCACCAACATCACCATTATGGCCAGCTCTGCCAACCTGGCGGAGAACACCTCCCATGAAACCAATGACTCTTCTATAGACCCATACCAGCAACTACATGCGTACTCATTCACGATGGACCCAGAATTCAAGCTCGGCCTGGCCGTCATACTCCGGCAGCCAGGCACACCGGCAACAGACGAACAGATTAACAGGACCGACGACCTTGTCCTAAAAGCCAAGTGCTTTTATTTCTCAAGGTATATCTACACACAATTTTAAAACCTCCTTGAAGAAGAATGAATCCAAGAATGTGTCGGGGCTAACTTGTTTTACTTCACTACCAGGAAAAAAAAGGTCCAACCTCCGCTCGACTTCCTCACGTACAAAGACTGGTTACGAACGCGCCCGGCGGGTTCAAAATCTCAATCTCAGCCCCAAGACCAACCCTCCTCACAACCTTCCTCAGGGACATCACCTCCCACGGAAACCGCAACTTCTCCTATACCCGAGCACCCATCACCGCCACCAACAGCGGCAATAATTTCCACCACTCAAGAGCAGCCCGCTTATCCCTCCTCCTTCGCCCACATCGTCGAACTGATCACCACCGGCCAGCCAATTCCCGGCATTCAACAAATCCCGGACACTATATTAACCGGCCAAGAGCGCCCGAGCACAGCAGCTCGAAGACGCAAGCCCTGGGAAAAACCAGAAGATTCCAACAAGGAAGAGATCGTTGGAGGCGATTCAAGCGCAGACGACCCGGGGCAGGAAAAGAGGGTAAAAGAGGAAACAAATTAACTACTGTGGCCCTTAGGCCAACAGCTTTTGACACTAAAGAGCTATTTACCTTTTACTCCAGCATTTACTATGTATTATTATCCTTGATGATAAGCTTCCCTTCACGGTATTGGAAGAATATGGAACCTATTGCTATCAATAATGTTTCAGGCATTATGGCTGAAACATTGCATTTGATTTCGCTCCCGATCGTGAGGTCTCCGCATTCTCATCAGGCTTCTTGAACCCCTGATAGACAACTTTTATTGGAATATCGGTCTCGGCTAGGCTAAAAGATACACGAAACGAATAGTTTAAAATAAAGTAAGAAGAAAATTGACCGAAACACCCCGCTGACCCGCACGTGAGCAAATCCTTCCGGTGGACAGGCGACTCGATAGCACCAGGCGTTGTTAGAATGCAAAATCTGCATGGGGAATGAAGCAGCCAGGAAAAGAATAAAAAGATGCCACTAACACGTAAACAACACCTCGAAACATAAGGGAACTAGGTCCTTCATGTATGTAAACCAAAGCACGTAGGAACCGCCTACGCCTATTAATCATTCAGGATAAGATCATCTTCACAGGAGATATGGCAATTTAAGTGAATGAAATGGAAGTAGTTCCAGACAAGAAAGAAAAAGGTTTTGAAAGAAGCAAAAATAAGCTAAAGAAAAAGGATCAGATTGGATTGCTGGTCAAAGGGACTCCAACAAGCCAACGCCAGATGGGAAAAGCTGGAGGGCCATTAGCGTTGGGCCAAACATGAATCCACGCATCGAGAATCCTAGAAAAGAGAAAAATTTGGTGATCGTAAATCGAACTTCGATATTTGAACCGTTTTCTCAAATACGCTCATTTAGACGCGGAGTACTGAGATATTGTTTTGGTCCGTGGCTAGTTTTAGCGGAATGGAGGATAGCTTGGGCCCCATTGGTTACCACGGTTGAATCTGTTGCCGCCGGCAATGCCAGCAGCAAAACGATCTTCGTTTGGGGTATTAAAGCGGTTGACCTGAAGGCCAGCGCCAGGGCCTGGGCGTGTAACGTGATTTGGGTTGCAACAGAGCATTGCAACTCTAGAACCAAATTTGGAGCCGCGAAGGGAAACCATATGCTTCCTATCATAGCATGAGTTCGGCACAATGTTTCTATAAAGAGGGTCCCGCTTACCGGATGTGGCTCGCCACAAGTTCACGTTGATGGGTTGCGGCATTCATCAAGATCCATTGAACCAAATAATTTCCGTACTGATCCCCGGCAACTACGTGATAAATTAAATACTGTTATGTTTGGTTGTTGCGCAAGGATAACTTACTGTCAATCAATGGCATACGAGGACGATCTGGACGGCCTGTGCAAACTCTAGCAAGGTATCGATCAAGAAATTCAGCACCACCAATCTTAAGACACTTTTCGACAACCTTAGAAGCGAACTGGTCCATGCTATAGTCGGTAGCCCACAAAAGAATGTGTTCAATTGCACGGCTTTTGTCGTGAGGAGCACCATGCTCACAAATATGCTGAATGCACCAGTTTCCAAATTGGCCGTGCGCAAGGAGGTCAATTTTAGCAAGAACTTCTTCGATGGCCGGGCGCTATGGGAAGTCAGTGGAAGTGAGCCATGACAGATAAGAGATATCAGGGCGGGACCTTCTCATCTTCTACGCAATTTTCAAAAATGTTTTGCACCACCAAACTACCAGTTTCTCCCAGGGCAACTTCATGCCACATGCCGCGGAGGGCTTCATTAACTTTAGCCATAATCTGAGGCGGCTCGTTGCTCCAGCGTAACTCAAAGAGTTTTTGCCAGACGTGGCATGCGTATCGATGGATTACCGTCTCAGGGATTCGGCGAAGCAGTTCGTGTACCATCACGGCTTTGTGCTCTTCGGGGACGCAATCAAATGCTTTTTGGATAACATGGCAGCCAAAAGGATCCATGCTCAAACTCAAGGTATTGCCACGAATAGCATTAGCAATAGCAATAACTTGCTCTGGCGTCCCATGTTCGAAGCAGCGCTGAACCAAAAAGTTTCCAAAGCGGTTGACCATAAGAGGGTAAGCCTGGTTAACAATAGCTTCAATGATCTCGTATTTTTGCTCTGCAGTTCCAACTTTAAGCTTTTGCTGTAGGAAGATTGATGCCTGCTGGTCATTATTGCAGACTATTTTATCCACAATATATTTCCAGTCACACGAAACACTTTTATCAAGCAAACGACGGTAGTTCATTGGTTCGAGTGGCGATACATATGTCTGGGAACTGTTGGTCTACAAATGGGTTAGGGAGCTATAATCCAGGTAACCAAGATAAGCATGTACACTTACGGTTGGTGTCCATGTGCCACTATTGAAGGAGGTAAATTCAGCAGCCGTGGGGGACAGTGGAGTTCCAATCGGGCGAGGCTGATATGGGGCCACATTAAACATCCCGCCTTGCAGTCCAACTTGTTGGTTCAAAGTTCTAGGTAATGTGCCTCCAGGGGCTCCCGGGGTAAATGTCCCCCACGGTGAATTTTGAGGGGGAAAGCAGGAAGCACCACGATTCACTTGGGTGACGGAGCGGCGAAGTCCTTGAGGAAATGGCTGGGTGTGATCAAAAGGTGGGCTACCCGGACCTGATGCAACGCGCTGATTAGACATCAAACTTGCCTGACGAGTGAGTTGGTTGCCCCAATTGTGGCCAAAATTAGTGGTTGCAGGTGTATGAAAATCACGAAATCCCGGAGCGTTTGAGTTTGAATTGCTCCAAATTCCACGAGCCTGGTTATAGTCACCAGCAGAAACGGCTTCAGAAATGTCAGATTGTGCATCATCCTGGTTCATCCAAAAATCCTGACGCTGGTTGTTCAATGGGCGAGCTGATGAGTTGTTGAAAGCATTCTGAAGGGTGCTAAGAGTTTGTTCAGTAACTTCTCTCCCTCCGAAATCGACCTCGGATGGAGGACCCATTGCCTGGTCCAGTGTATGTTTGATGACCCGAGTCTGGGCTAACTCCTGCTCCTGCAGGGCAATGCGAGAGTTGGCAGCCATCAGTTCCTGCTGCAACCGAAAAAGTTCCTCTTTATCAACTTTATCCTTTCCATTATTGCCTCTTGCAACTGACTCAATAGCGTTGTCAAATGTAGAAAGCTGCTTCGCAAAGGCCACTGGAACTGGTTCTCCAGAGGTAACATTATCCTCACGGAGAGATTCAGTGGATACGTGGTCTTTTGGAGAAAGCCTTGCAAGGATTTTATCCATAGCAGAGGGTTGAACTACATCGAATTTCTGTAGGATGGTACGTTAGCACATGATATACCTGGAAATATCGTTCAACAGTACCTTGCTGACATTGTCATCATTGGCGGTTGGAGCTTGCAGGTTTCCCAGTTTAGAAGTGACGAGTGGGTTTGGAGAGATATCTGTCATGGTGGACTGCTTTGGTTTACCAGAGTTAGTCAGGATTTTGGTTAAAAAGCCTGAACAAGGCGAGGAATAGACCAGTTACTAGGTTACTTACCGAAATAATCTCTGAAGACCCTAGAACCTGAACAGATGGCTTGCGAGATGCAGCTGGAGTGCTAGAAGTCACGAAGCTCATCATTGCGGCCACTCGTATGCGATGCCCTGTCTGTGTAGCTATGTGTAAGGAGTGAGAATGGGCGTTTAAAGTGGTTGTTAGAAAGGGGAGGCCAGTCTGTTTGCAAAGAGTAGATATTAAAGCGGGGGAGGGTTGTCAAACGCGTATACAAGTAAAATGACACGAGGCTGGGACAAGATAACTGTATAGAGAAAAGCAGAAGTGATATTTGACGATGTTGAAAGTAGATGAACTGAAAGAAAGCCAGATAGATGCCCTCAAGATTGAAAGTCTAACAGAATAGATTCGCATATGCAAGAAGGGAAGGAATACTGAAAAACTGGCAGGAGGAAGAGAAATATTAGGGGTTATAAAGAAGGAAGACGAAGGGAACGTGGGGGAGGGGAACGACCGGGCGGGAAAGTCCGAAGTGGTTAGGACGCGAAGAGGAAGAGCGAGCGCTGAAGGTATTTCATGAAGAAGGAAGGCGGGGAGGCGGGACGAAAGACATAGAAATAGCCTGCAAAGGGAGCAGGTATACCTTGGGAAATTCACCAACACTATATTAACCCTACTTTTCCCTTCCCTTCCTAGAAAAAGAAATGAGGACGTGCAAAAAACATTCAAAATGAGATCTTTATCAAAAGTTTGGACAGAAAACAAACGCGACAAAGTTTTGAGATGCAGGGCAAAATATGACACGAGATAAGAAAGTTCATATGAGAAGGAAGTATGCCTTCGGAGGGAAGAAAAATACACACACGCCTTTCAGAGAAGGGTGTTGACATGTTTTTTCCCTTACATTAGACGCGAAAAGCAGTATGAGCAGCCGAACCTGATGGAGTTCAACCAGGAAATCTCAGATATTTCGAGCTAATTTGACCTTTCAAGTCTAATAGAGTATAGATGAGAGCCGTGGTTATGACCATAGTGTGATTTTTGGGCTTAAAATAAAACCAGATGCCCAGATGTAGCAATTGAAAAGAACTGCAAGTTGAAAGATATCATGTCATTCAACTTGTACTAGGATATTAGAACACGGAGGATTCGAAAATACTATGACAGATAGGACCCGGCGGATATCTGCCAAGAGTAATCTAGAAATCCAGCTGCATAGACTCCTCCAACACCTTTCGAGCGGCAATGTGCACTCAAAACCACAAAGTCGGGTTGTCCAACCCCGGTAAGGGTGGGAACAAGGCGGGCTGCCTGGTGTAAGCCATCCAGATCGGCACCCCAAACCATGAGCTCCAATCGCTCATCTGCCAGAGGCCGTAAGAATATTGCACCCAGTCCAGGTTCAAATTCATATTCAACAGCAGTAAGCCCATCAGGTTTACTTAGCCTTAAACGCCCGTCGCATATAGATATCGGAAAGGTAGCAAGATTCGAAGGCTCTATCCGGTTGCCAATAGCGACATTGATAGTATTCCCGGAGTTCAGTGTTAACCAGGAAGGATACGCTTGGATGGTCTCAGGGATCCTGGGAATTAACTCGCATTCAGCCGCAAAATATTGAAATAGATTCCGACCGATCTGCAAAGCGACATTTTCACTTTCACGTGAACGTGAAAATATGCCCAGGTGGCCTTTTGTTCGAAGAATAGCGTCCATAGTCCCCACCTGTCTCCCGTACCGCTCTGATAGGCCACGCCAGCTGCCATCGCGAGATACTTTCCAGCGTCCAGAGGGATCCTGGAAGTACCATGTTGTGTTGCCTTCAGCACCCGAGGGTGCGAATGGGAGCTCTGTGCCATCTACTAAGATTGCCTCTAGTTCAGAATATTGGATTTGGTGAGGAACAATATGAAAACGGCGTACGTTGCGCAGTTTCAAACGCCAGACGTGTTTTGTCATATCTCGTACAACATCTACACGACCGTATCTGTCTGGGGACCATAGTTGATCCACAATAATGCCTCCTCTTGGACCCATATCTGGCGACGAAGGAATAACTAAAGAAAACGCTTCGGGAAGGTTGTTGTGAAATGATTTTGCATAACGGCGAAAGAAGTCTACCAAGGGAGGGGTTGTTAAAACGCCCTCGAACCAATGGCCCGCTTCAGGGATTTCGTGATAATGAGTCGCCCACCCATCTTCCCAGGTTAACTGGTGCATAAAACGTGAGTGATACGCAGGAACATTATCATCCTTAGCACCATGCTGTTGAAGGATGGGGACCCCTGCAAAGTTTTTGGAGAATAGTTCATGTTTGAAATTACTTCTGGAGGACTCAAGAACCGCCGTCAAAGGAGCGTCCGCATTTCGCCACATGTTGAATGACACATAATCTATGGACATGCTTAGTAGCAGAAGAATCAAGATGGGATTAAGGTCCTTACTTTCAATAGACGTATACCCTGATACTGGAGCTGCAGCCAGTACTTTGTCGGGTTGGTGGGAAAGAAGATACCAAGTCCCCTGACCTGTAAATTGTATTAGTTCTGGCAACCTGGTTCTAAGCCCACTGTTAGTTCACACCTCCGTTTGAATGCCCAGCGACGATCCATTTGTCTAGTAGTATCCCCGGGCCATTCCAGCCCATAGCCTTGGTCCAGTCAGGTATAGCAGCAATGCCTGCTTCAATGTCTGCTGAACCCCATGTATCTATATGGTATTAGCGAAGCCGAGAAAGCCGAGAAAATGAGGAACAAAATGGTCTATACGCACGCCAATCATCACCACTCCAAGGTGTCACACCAGTTGGAAGTAGAATCCAAGCACAAATCCCGTAGACACCATCTAGCATATGGCGCGCAGCGCTACTATCCGCTTCAAGGCCAGCGCCATGAAGGCCAAGGAGTAGAGGAAGGGCTCTGTTTCCACTGCCGCTGCAAGAAATGTTAAGTGGGGGTCGCAGAATAGCATAGGATACGATTCCACTGGGGTGAAGAAATGTAAACTTCTGGGGGTCGGAAATTGAGCGATGTTTGAGATTTATGTCGACTCTGGCCACCCCTCCTCGACGGCCCGTCTCGTACCCGATTTCTAGGGAGGAGTGAGTGGGAATCTGACCGGAAAAAGAAATTTTAAAAGCCAATGACCGGGATTGGTGAGGGGAAATACTGAACGGGCCGTTTAATAAATCCAAGCTGGGAAGAGATGTCTGTAAAATTTGTGAGCCTGGGTTCTCAAACGTATCGCATATGTAAGTAAACATGCATTTTCACCAGTGGGCTTAATCCAGATAATTTTGACAGCGTTTTTCATGCCATTGTGTACATTGACAGCTGCGTATGGACTTGCAAGCTTCCCGTCAACAACATCTGGGATCAAGGCGTTAGTAGAGTCAACATTTAGTCGCTCTGTGAATGCTCTGAGCTCGATCGTTGCAGTGACCTTCGGATCAGCAGCCCCTCCTAGAGCTCGTACATCGTAGAGCAAACGAAGTTCGAGGGTATGGATTCCTGGGTCAAGATCTAAGATCAACGGCGCCCGTCGATACGAATAAAAATCTCCTCCAAAGTAGAGCTCCCCGTCTATTCGGAATTCGAGGATGCCATCAGTGTAAATTTGAAGTGAAACGGGAGCAGTTGCATGGACCGTTATATTCCCTCTTGCCCAAGCTTGATATTGTAGAGCAGACCAACCATAAGTTGATCTAAGGAATGACCAGTTAACCTCGCGAAAGCCGAAAAGGAGGGTGGTTTTCACAGATCCATCCGTAATAACGGGTTCACTCGCAAGTTTTTTAGACCAGCGGCAGACCCCACCTTCTCCAAGGGCACTTGGGAACACTGTGTTCGGATCATACTTTAACGTCCGAAATCCTCCTTGGGCCTCAAGAGGATCCGCACCCCATACTGCCTCTGAATAGAAGGTAGTTTATCAGGATCACTAGTTTGCTCCTATCTCCATCATCTATGGATAAAATGCACTAACCTCGTGTGCCGATTCCGAAAGGCCCTAGCACGTGCCATACTTTCGAGATCGAAAGACTTGGTGTTTCCCATTGGCCGGGCTGCACAGCCAAGACTAACTGAGCGGACGACTGAGAGTAATAGGACAGCAAGAGGATTGAAAGCACAGAGAAACCAAACATCTTCGCTGATGCGGCGCACCGGACGTGTAATCGGCATATGAAGCAGTTATTCAGCCTTGATGATTGATGTAACCCTACATCCCATGTTGGTAGATGAGAGAAGACGACGACCCATAGTTTGTTCTATTTTTGGCGACTCTACAATGTCAGTTGGTTAACTAGTTTAACGTACTTCCACACCGAACCGGCCACCATTTCAAAATATCTTCTAATTTAACTACCCTTCCACTTCAACACGCAATTATGCCACCAATTTGCAAGAAAAATTCTTCAAATTTAGTTGAGAAAGAGGGGAGAATTGAGCTTGTGATAAATGCTTTAAAAATCAAGAAATTACCTCTATTCATGAAGCTGCAAGGCTATTTGATGTGCTAGGACTACTCTTCAAGACTGGCTTAAGGGCTCATCTTCAAGGGTGAATTTACATACAAAGTCACATAAATTATCTTCTGCTGAAGAGGATAGGCTAGTTCAATGAGTTCTGGATCATGCTAAACAAGAATTTCCCCCAAGCCAGCATTTATTAAGGATATGGCCAATTATCTTCTTACTGTACAGCATTCCACTACCCCACATCCCCAGGTCAGCAAGAACTGGATTTCAAGACTTATTAAATGCCATTCAGAGCTCCAAAGCTGTTATTCATGTCATTATAACCATGACCTGGCCAAATGCAAAGATATAAAGGTTATTCAGAGCTGGTTTAAGATCTTAGAGGATTGTTACGAACCAATCAAGCCATAGTGCTTCAGGAGAAGCAAAAGCGCAGAGGAAGAAAGGTTTCTATTGGACTAGTGGGAAAAAGGATAATCCAGAGTTAGTCTTATTGATCTAAGCAATGGATAAGAAGGATCAGAGTTTGGTATCATATCAATCATAGCAAAGACTAAGATAGCTATGAAGAAGTGTTACAAACCAATGGACTAGGTGGTCTGGGATGATTGCGGCACAGCAAGAAGGATTGGCTACTAGTGGTCCAACCATGGAGAAAGGTTGTTCCAGACCAAACATAGCGGTGATATGTTTGACGTAGCACTGATACACCTGGAACATAGCAACAATAGGACCTGGACCAAGCACTGATACACTCAGGACATAGCAGTGATAGGAATAACATAGCAGTGCTATGTTAGGGATTATGTATATAAGGATGGTTTCCAACCATCAGAAAGAGCTCTTTTAGTTCTTTGTAGTTTACCAATTTTATGAACTTGCCTATTACTTTGAGCCCTACTTGATACCTATGTTGGATTATTATCTTGATACTCTTAGTTACACTCTTGTTCAGTTCAATAAGCTTGTGCTACAGATACCCCTTTGCCTATCTATCAGATGCGAGCCCTTGAACATTGGGTAAGCTACAACACCTATCCAGTTAAGGCTTCAAGTGCCTACGCACCCTGAGCGACCCTTATCACATAACATTCCTGCAAGCTGGAGGCTTAATGTCAGTCCTAATGGCTGGACCACAGATAAAATAGGCCTTAAATAGCTCATACAGGTGTTTATTCTGAAAGCAAAACCACATCAAGTTGGCAGTTCTATTATTCTTATTCTGGACAAACATGGCAGTTATCTTACCCCAGAATTTAATCAAACCTGCAAGGTGTTATGGGGTAACGGTTGCTTAGGGTGCGTAGGCACTTGCAGCCTTAACCGGATAGTTGGTAGTAGCTTACCCAACGTTCAAGGGCTTGCATCTGATAGGCAAAAGGGGTATCCATAGCACAAGCTATTGAACTGAACAAGTGGTAACTAAGAGTATCAAGATAATAATCCAACATAGGTATCAAGTAGGGCTCAAAGTAATAGGCATGTTTGTTGTTGAGGTAAACTACAAAGAACCATAAGGGTTCTTCATAACAGTCCAGGACTGTCCTTATATGCTGAAATATGCCCGTGGCAAGCTTGGAAGGATTCGCAGTGACTAAAGAAGGCGGGGAAGTGTTTAAAGGACGAGACGACAAGAATGGATGAGGATGATGGTGATAGTGATTATAAGAATAACAAGGAAGAAAGAAAAAGAGAGATGGGAGGGAATAAGAGAGGGAATGGTCAATTTTTTTAAAGAAGAGGGAGAGGAAGAAGAAAGACGGGGGGGAACTTTGGGGGTGCGTGTGTTGCGTCTCCACCTGAAGGATCCTTTTTGGTGTTACTGGCGGTTCTGCTGGAGTGGATGCTTGCGACTGATCGAAAACGTGCATAAATCAACATAAACAAGGGTGGGGCCGGGCCTGGACTTGTGGAAGCCTAGGTACACCCAATAAGCACACAGCTCGTTGCCAGCCTTTACGGCACTATTTCCCTTTTTGAAACCAGCCACCAGAAAAGAGAAAGAGCCAGCCTTGTGCCTTTTTGGAATGCCAGCTGTCGGAGGACGCACACAACAGTCAGGTGAAGACGCTGTCCTGGTCTCTGGTTCATAGCCTTCTGGTCTTCTGCTATGACCACTATGATGCCAAGCTCTTATCCTTCTTATCCATTGCTCAGATTGATAAGACTTGCCTGGATCATCCTTATTCCATTAGTCCAATAGAAACCCTTCCTCCTCTGCACCTCTGCTTCTCCTGAAGCACCTAGGCTTGATTGGTTTGTAACATCACCTCCACCTCCTATGTAAGTCGTCCCAACTTATTGCTTTAATAGCCTGTAGTCACCCACCTGTTTTCTCAGTAGGTTTTTCCTTGTCAATCTCTTTTCCTGCAAGTTCTTTCTCACCATGTCTCTTTCCAAAGGTTCTACTCGCTCTCACTGGAACCATGTTCATGAGATCCTTGATCATGGTTCAGAGTATTCCATGTGCTTGCTGTGCTCATCATGATATTGTTTGTGTTTGTCTAGATGAATTTTCCAAGTGTCACAGTTGTGATTCCATGTGCTTGCTGTGCTCATCATGATATTGTTTGTGTTTGTCTAGATGAATTTTCCAAGTGTCACAGTTGTGTTGTTGCAAATAACATCAAGTGTTGTGAGGTTTCCATGTTGAATACTCCATCTGACCTTGCCTGGGATCATCTTCTGGACACTCACACTAAGGTTGATAAAGAAGAGGATTCTGTTCAAGAGGAAATTTCTCATCTTCTAGCAAAACCTGCTTGTCGTCTTCAAAAGCAAAAGAAACTGCTTCAGCATTGTGCTTGTGAATTTCTGTGTAAAGATGTAAAGACTGTGGAGGATCTTGAAAGATTGGAAGAAGAGGAGTGTGTGTCATGGCGTGACCTCAAGGGCGCATTCTTAAGGTATTACCATTGCGCTATGGCAAAAGACTTGGAATTGCGCTCACTTATATAGCTACCAGGTTCTAACAGTGTGCCAAGCGTGCTGAGGAAGAAAATCAAAAGAAAGCCATCAAGGCTACTTTGGTTGCTTTCACTAGCTCTTTGAATTCATCATTCCCTGATTTAGGCGCTCTGCTGCCTAATATCAACATCCTCGATGTCTCTTTTTCATCATTGCAGATTGGTGAAATGTTTGCAATACTTCCTGCGCATTCGCCAAGTTCTTAAGGGGTTCCCACATGTTTTCTGAGGTAGGATATCCCTTCCATTTGATCAGGTAGTGAGTTTCTCCGCTAATCTTACTCTGTCCTTGTATAGCTTTGACTTCATATTCATTTTCATCCTCAATTTCTGTTCAGTATTTCATGAGACAGTCAAAATGAAAGAAAGATAATATGTACACAATTTTTGCAGAAAGTAACTAGCAATCCACCCATTCATCAAATGCTCTTGAAGAGTAGCAATATTCCCTTTGACTCAATCTAATGCAGCCCCAAACCTTCAACACACCCAGGTTAAATACAAGTAGTAGGGGGTTTGTGGGATTTCCCAAAAAGATGTTCTGATAAATTCTCCTATTTGCATTTCTCGCTTGCCAGGTTGATGCCCCGATATAATTATAGGGCTATCTCTCCTTGCCTTACTTGCGAATGGCCCGTCTGCGGGCAGCAACCATGGTGTCATAGAGAACATCTTTAAACGCAAATAGGAATGCAGCTGTAAGCACACTTTGGCTGACCTTTGGGCCAATTCCTATAGAAAAGAGAGAAGGTTATTTTAGCAACTCTCAAGTGGTTAAGGGTTGAGAAAAACTATACTTACCCTTGTATAAACCACCCCATCCCTCTTCCTTGATAATTCTCTTCAGACTTCCGTTCAAGCTTTCCTTGGGGCCATCCTTGCTAGCAACGTGCATTCTGCTCTTCACCGTGATATATGGGTAAGTTATGGTGGTAGCAAGCAGTTTGCCAAGTGCACCAAGATAAAAAGCATCCGTAACAGTAACCTTTCTCCTTTTTTCAACAGCGTTCTTCAGTTGCTCGAAGAATGTGTATTGTAGGATGGGATTTATAACGAGGATAAGCGCCGGCAAAACACCGGAAAAAAGAGCTTTGGGGCCTTCTTCCTTAAGCAAATCCTTCAAGGTGCTCAATGTCGTCTTAGCCTTCTTTTCGGGTGCTCCTGGAAGAGCCTCATCGTCCTCGGACTTGCGAGCAGTCATCCGAGTGTTCACGACCCAAATGGGGTTAGTAATGAGCACGGTAGCACTGCCAGCGATGGCACCGGCAATCATCGATTCCGCGGTCGTAAGCTTCTTCGACGCCCGTCCTGCCTTCTTGGCTGCTTTCTCAAAGGCTGCACGAGTCCATTCATACCAGTAATAGTACACAAAATTGGTGACGCTAATGCCAAAAAGAGCGGACTCGAGCCCGGCGTATAGGCCTTTGATGCCTTCCCGTTTGATGATGTGGCGCACCGCGTCGATGCTGGAGGACTGTGCCCGCTTGGACTCAACCTGCGCTCTGGTTGAGAGAGTGATCAATGGGTAGCTATTTATACACAATAGTGTCGATGCCACAATTAGTTAGAGGGTCCAAAGGGAATAGCAGGAGAATCGGTAAAGTTGGATGCGGTAATCAAGTGAGGCGCACGTCAAAATCATAGATAAGATTCCACCACCAGCTCCAGCCAAAGCATGCGCAATATTGTCACTTTGTTGCGCAGCCATCGCAGCCACTTTTGGCTTCTGAGACACGGCGTTGTTTGACTGAGACATGTCGAGGTTGTGCAAGACGAAAAAACTTGTCGAATAATGTGAAATATAACAGCAGGTGTATAAGTAGCACGGCGAGTGCACACAATATGATCAAGTGCCGGATGTGGAGCAACGATGTACGAATGCTATGAAATAAAGGAGCGGATAGAAAGGAATGGCTGAGAAGACAGATAATAAAATAAAACCTTTCCTTGACCGCCTAGGCTGATTGCCACCTTTAAATTTCCCGTTTGGCGCAAGCCAGATGCTTGACTACTGCTTGGACACACGAGAATGCATCGGCAGGGGGGATCTTTGGGCCTGGGGAATAAATAGGGTTGCTTCATATGAACCCGGTGCCGTAGGAAGCCTCGGCTTTAACTACTTGAGGAGGGCGTCGTCCATTGGCTGACTGGCAACATTCGGAACTTTCTCCGTCTTCAAGCATTCAGATGCCTGAGATTAAAGATCACTAACGTAGAAAGCACGAATTTGTATTAATTCCATGGCGGCATACGATTGCAAGGAAATACATCACATCAAATCCAAATCATTAGTTTACAATTAGGGCATCAATTTATATGTGGTTTGGCCGACTATAATGAAATCTTTAGGAAATCATATTGAAGATTCGCAGAATTAGCTATGGATAAATTGAACGTAGTGGTTAATAGCAAAAGGTGATTAGCAAAGTGCTTCGATTCATTGTCGGCATTCCGAACTCATCATCACAGAGTGCAAGCCACAAGTTCCGAGGTCGACCCACTCCGTTAAGAGTTCCATTAATTTGTTATCATTCCGTAGTCCCCTTCATCAAAACAACATGAATGTGCAGAGGACTTCTATGCATAGGGCAGGTTCTTGAGGGAACCAGTATAAGTTGCTAACTTCGTAGCCATTCCCTCATTCATTCCTAACTCTCAACTGGTACTCAAATGCAGCGGACTCCGTAGCATGTATGAGGCTGCTCGCGTAATATTTCTGCGGCCCTTTGACTGAATAGCTGTACGCTATACAATGAGAAAGTTGGGGTTCTTGCTTCATGTATAGAAAAGCTATTCCTAGTACGCGGAGAAATGATGTAATTGCTGCAGATATGTAAGAATATTAATTGGAAGGAATAGTCGATTTTGACACTGCCTATCCCCTAGTATAGACAATCATAGCTGCACCACAGAAGAACAGTTTGATATCCAAAGTAGATAACCATCTGAGACTACAAAGTCATGTATCCTACAACAAAACATTATTAATCTTTAACACAAAGAGATGTATCTCTCCCTCGAGTTACGTACTGCAAGAAAAATAACTAGAATTACAGCTTACTACCAGCATAACGTAATGAGTGAAAATGGAAAGCAGGTAGTAAAAGCCTGAGATAGTCAACCAATATCAACCATAGCCCAGGAAGAATTACCTGAGATATGGGAGACCAAGCCGACATCATCGTATTAGGAAGCAAATCGCAAGCGATAGGGAAGTTACACTAACAAGAAAGACATATGGAAGCAAAAACAAGAACAACCCATTCTAAACAAGATCAAAGAGAAAAGGAAAAATAATCTTGACATAGAAATTGTAGGGATACGTGACATCAAGAAATGCTGTTGGGCGTGACATTAGATCTTCATGAAGCTGGCATGGGTGTAAACCGATGCAAAAAACAAGCCCAAATTGACAACCCATTTAACAAACTACCCATCACTGACACCAGCCTTCATGAAACAATTCACACCAGAAGACCATAGCACACTCACACACTAGGGAGGCGTTTCAAAAGTATTTGTCTAATTGATTTAGCAGCATCCGCCAGCAGACCCTGGTTGGACTCCTTGGCCCTGGCCAACTTGAACGGTAGGCTTATTATTCACTGTAGCGGTGCCCATGCGTTCTTTAATCTGTCTAGCCATGGTCAAGAAGGCCTGTTCGACGTTGGATGCGTTCTTGGCGGATGTTTCGAGAAACGGAATACCGAGACTATCAGCGAATTCCTAGGAGCGAGCAACATGTTAGGCCTAAGTCAGAATATAGAGATTATGCAACAAGAAAGATACCTTTGCGACTGTGTACTCAACCGCTTTTTTGTCCTCCATATCACTTTTGTTACCAACAAGAAGCTTGTTCACACCTTCGGTCGCATAACGATCGATCTCCTGAAGCCACTGCTTCACATTGTTGAAGGAATCCATATCCGTAACATCGTAAACGACGCAGATGCCATGGGCTCCTCTATAGTAAGACGATGTGATCGTTCTGAATCGTTCTTGACCAGCTGTGTCCCACTAAAGAAGAAAAGACTTCAACCTCTGGTGACATTAGATATGGTTTCTCAAAGGAAATACGTACGATTTGTAGCTTCACTGTTTTGCCATCCAGTTCGATTGTCCGGATTTTCTAGGGCCAAGTACATCAGCACACGCTTGCACATGCTTGGCAGTCACTGTTAGTTGGTAAACGCATGATGAACTCACGAAGTCGACTCCAATAGTAGAGATATAGCTTTCCGTGTATGTATCGTCGGCAAATCGAAGCAACAAGCAAGATTTCCCAACCCCGGAGTCTCCGATGAGTAGGAGTTTGAAGAGGTAGTCGTATCTGAGTCGATTAGTTTCATGATGCAAGGGGATCATCATCGAAAGTAGAATAGCTGAGGTCGAGTAGGAAAGGTGGAAAACTCTGTTCAAATGTCCATCTATTAGCTATGGAGTCGTAAATAGATAACCATGTTGCTAAGGTAATGTAATAGCAAATAGGCTGTTGTTTCTCCGTATCAAAAACCGATGGACTTACCACTCAGGGTTCATAATGAAGGAAGTTTGGAAGTTGACTGCAAAGGAGGTTACTTGGAGGAAAAACCAAAGTATGATAGAGCTTCCTAGTAGGAAATGTCAACCAGTATGAGAAGATGACAAGATGACGAGATACAGAAGAAAGAGGGTGCGCTTGCAGTCGATGCTGGAGAACGTAACATAATCGGGCACACTTTGACGTTGTCAGCCCTTCTTGTGGTTCAACCTTCCTAGCACGCTAAACCCAGTCAAGCAGTAACTTCGTTTTGGGAAACCCCATGGTTGGATGTTTCACATGAGGCTTGCCATTCGATCTCGACTCATTCAGTTTTTGTGTTCCAGATAGCTAGAAATCACATTACAAACCCTTCAGACATGCATTCACTAAAGGACTTCACAATCAAGCTCAGTGGCATATACCTACAAAGAATATTTGCTTAAAAGTTACAGATGTCTAAACATACTTATGAGCCTTCAGCCATTCCAGGACTCCCTTCTCATCTCTTTCCTTGTAGTTGGCATTTGTCCGAATGGTATCACGGACCACAAGTAGTCCACGATCGATTCCATCCTGGTCTTTATCTTCGAAGAATTTGGCAATATCCTGTTCGGTTGAGTGATCGGCAAATTTTGATAAACTCATCCGAACAAATCGCTCGTACACAACCTTGTTTGACCCTAATTTCTGCTCGACACGAGCCCAATTTGCCTTAAGCCACACCCAAAATGCATCTCGTGCCTTGGAGTTTGCCGCTAAGCCTGCTCCGCCTGTATGAATATCCTGGGTGGGGACACTGCCCGAGAACAAGAACTCAAAGAAGTCCTTGAGAATGTCGGGGTTTTTAGTTCGGGCAAGCGAGCCGACGCAGATCTCTTTGCCATCGACTGAGTCTGTTCTACCAAATTCCTCTTTAACAGTATCATATTCCTTTTGTCCACCTTCGGAAACGTTGATAGTGAATGTTGCACTGCGTAGGTTGGCATGGATCGCGCTCTTGTCCTCGCCTGATGCCCAAGCGTTGAATCGCCGTTTAGCCTCAGTGATAGTTCTGTCAAAAATAATTAGCAACATGAGATGACGCGAGATGTATTATAAAAGAATGAAACTTGCCCTTCATGACCAGCATGCCCAGCGGTGGAGATAAGCAACTGACGAAGCTGACCTGTAAGGTAATCCTCATTCGTTTTAAACTCCCAGCCAAGTTTTTCAACAGCCGGTGTGACAAGCTTGCGCACAAAATTCTTCAAACCAGTAGCAATTTCTTCGTTAGCAGCAAAAACTGATCTGATATGGCCGAGAGATGTCACAAGTTGCATCCAAACACTATTATACTTGTCAGTAACCTTTTTTTTCCCTCTCGTGTAAGAAACAAATGGGCAAGATTTGCTTTGCTTACAGGTAGTTTTGTTCATCCTGGAAATTCTCAAGAAGAGCCAAGGTAGCAGCCGTGGTTCCTTCTCCAGACACTGCCAAAGCAGTAGCATCGCCAATTAGTCCAATCTTATCTTCGGAGCTCAGTAGGGTTCGAGACTTTCCGAGTTTAGCCAGGCGCTCTGGAGGATAATTTGTTCGGTAAAAGCCGCACTGATCTTTGTTGAGCTTGTAGAAACCTTCGTCGACATCTCGCACGACGTCGGATTTGGTCGTCAAATTGCGTGGATCTGCGGCCGTAGCCTGCGGCCCAGATTTAATTCCAAGGGGGATCCACCATAGGGTATCGTCTTCCTCTGGCTTTACGTTGCCGGCGGCAAGGAATCTCTTCTGAGCAACAGTGATTTGCTTAAGCTCTTCTGCAACAGTTACCAACGGGAAGCCGATCTTTCTGATCCATGGGTCCTGAAATCTCATTAGCTTACATTTCTCATGTGCATGAAACGAAATGGGAAAGTCAAACCATGAAGGTGGCCACATCCGTGCCAGATGCCTCGCTAAGAGCAGACCAGAGGTCATTCGTTGTTGCGTTGCCTATATAGCTATTAGTAATTCAAGTGTTGTGTTCACGGAAAGGGGCGCTGCTTCACATACTATACGCATGGGTTTTCAGATACTTAGCGACCCCTCGCAAGAAGGTTTCTTGACCCAAATGGCTACTGAGCATGCGAATGACGGAGCTTCCCTTAAAGTAGCTAATATGATCAAATATCTGGTCCACTTCAAGTGCATTCTTCACGGGAACTTCAATGGCGTGTGATGCCCGCAAGGCGTCAAGTTGAAAGGCTTGTTCTACCGCTTCAGCCTGTGGAGCTGTTAATTAATCATAAACATCAAAGATCGATACCTTTGGAAATTCTTACAACAAATCGAGACCAAACATCCCATTCTAAAGGGTTACATCAGTATTGAGTTTGCTCAAGAGTGTCTGAGGGAATACTGACCGGGATGGAAGTGATCCACTGCGAGCCAACCAACCCATGTTGCGAAACCCTCGTTGAGCCAAAGCTCATTCCACCAATCCATTGTGACAAGGTTGCCAAACCATTGGTGAGCCAATTCTACAGATACCGGTCAGCTATATACAGAATGGCGTTAGTAGGGCAATCCGGCTCTTACCATGCGCAACAACGTATGCGACGCGAGTCTTAAACCTATCGTCGGATTTGCCTTCTTCGAAGAGAACCGCAGTTGTACGGTATGTTACGAGCCCCCAATTCTCCATCGCACCCATAGCCTACGGCAGGAGAGATGTCAGTACTAAACAATGACATTGACCCGCACGTTTCTAGAGGTTTTGGGGAGATTTACAAACTCGTGAACGGCAAGCAAGTCGGACTTCGGCAAAGGATAATCGATCTCGAAAACCTCGGAGAAGTAATCCACAGTCTTATGCGCACACTCAAGGGCAAACCTGGCCTGTTCTTTTAGGCCCTTCGTCGTATAGACACGAACTGGAATTGGAGAGCCGTTGTACTTGCGCTCCGTATACGCCTCGACGTATTCGAAATCCCCAACAGCCCAAGCGAGAAGCTACAAATGTCAGTGGGAATACCGGTTTGCGAACACATGTAGAATTTCACTAACATATGTACTCATGATAGGAGTTCTATCAAAGGAAACGAATTTAAGGTCTGCCTTGTTCCCTTCTCGGGTACTTTTGATGGGCATATTGCTAATCGCAACCAAATCCTTGGGGATTTCGATTTCAAAATCAAATGTTGCTTTCAGATTCGGTTCATCGAAACAAGGGAAAGCTTGTCTCGCATCACAGGCCTCAAATTGGGTGCTTAACATATAGTAATAATCTCCTTCCTTGGGAGTCCCCGGAGCCGGAGTTTCGGATGACTGGTATTTAGCCCTGGCGAAACCAGCCATATGATTGTTCATCGTTCCGGTGAATTCAAGCTCCAAAACAAAATCTCCTTGATTGATCTCTTCAGGAAACTTGATGATGACACGCTCTGAGGTCCTATCATAAGAGATGTTGGAACTATTCACCGACTTCGACCCTATTTACGACATGAATGCGTGAGAATTCTACGTCTAAAAACGTCGGTCGCATCTAACAAAGCGCTTACCATCTTTCGCAGTGACTTTGGCAGTCTGTACATCGATTGCTTTGACATTGAGCACGACTTCTGAAGAAGGTCGAGTGATTTTGGTGTCGATTCTCACGGTACCGCTGTAGCCCCAGGAGCCACCTAGCTGAAGATTGTACAAAGAAATCGTATAATGAGATGGCTTTGCCCTATTCGAGAATCAGCAAAAGTACGAAAACCAAGTAGAAATAACACTTTACAAGGCTAAATGTAGAGAATAGCTTACACATCTGGCAAAACGTCCCTATCGTCTCTACCCATTGTGCGGAATGCGGTTGAACAGTATCTTTCCTGGAATTGTCCCAAGCCTGGTTGAAAGGAATTCAAGCAGGTCAATGGGTAGGAAGAGTGAGGAGACAAAGAAGGAAGAGGCGGGGAAGAAGCCAGTGAAGAAATGCAGGACAGTGAGCGGAGGGGTAAGAGGGGCAATGATCCGAAGGAAAGCTCCAATCCATGACGTTTCACTGCCCCGTGAATAGCCTTTTTAAGGCCTCTCTGCAAAAATCCACAGCATCTCAACGATACATGCCCCGATCCGAACATCGAGGTACCATACACTACAGTACAGGTCCCCAGTTAGTATTTGACGCGGAGATCCGTTCTGAAGTGGAGATGGATGGTAACAAGTCACCTTTACGTGAATTGGCGGAAACAGTTGAAAGTCGGAGCTCAGGGAATATTAGAAAAATAACTTCACAGCGGAGTAACGTACCTAAGTTAGTTACTAAATTACGAGACTGGGTCGCCGAGAATGCTTGAATCAATTATCTCCTGAGTTCCAAATGCAGGATCCATTCGGCACTCTTCAGCAAGGATCGAGACTGACCAGCCAGTGAGAATCCGTGGTTCGCGCTGCAAACCCTGGAGTTTTGAAAAACCAAAACCACTTTTGCGGAACTCGGAATTCAAAAGAAGCGACTGACCACGCTTTTCAAGCAGCGATGGCCGATTCAGATGAAGAATATGTTGCAGAATTTGATTCCGATGACCATGATGAGGATCTTGGGGACGATGACGAGGATGATGAACTGGACACTCGCAACATGAGACGCGGAAAGCCCAGCCGCACACGCGGGAAACGGAAAAAACAGCGCGATGGACACGAATTTGAAGTGTCAAGAACATGGGAAACGCTGGTAGAAGGTGCGGACGGCACAATCAGCTCAACGGTCGAAGCTTTGCTAGAAGCAGGTAAAAGGAAAAGGTAAAGGGGAAAAGTGTCACTGCGTTCGTCTAGAGCCACAAATCTGACAACGATTGGAACTCCGACAGATTGTTGAGAGATACAACGCCCCTTCAACGTGGTATCATACGACATCTCATCCTAGTCCTAGATTTGTCGATTGCCATGTCCGAAAAGGACCTTCGGCCGACGCGCTATCTCCTTACCCTTCGTTACGCCCAGGAATTTGTCCTTGAATATTTCGAACAAAACCCAATATCACAACTAGGAATAATCGGGATGCGGGATGGTTTGGCGGTGAGAATAAGCGATATGAGTGGAAACCCCACCGAGCATATCCTGGCGATACAGGCCCTCAGAACGAGAGACCCTAATGGCCTCCCAAGCTTACAAAACGCGCTTGAAATGGCTCGCGGGGCTCTATTGTAAGTCTTACAGTCCGCTGGCTCCATGCATTTCTTCTGCGTCTCAGCTAATTCTTCTAGTCATACACCAAGCCATGGAACCCGCGAAGTCCTCATTATATTCGGCGCCCTCCTCTCATCTGACCCTGGCGACATTCACCAAACAATTTCGTCACTCATCGCAGACAGAATCCGTGTTGGAGTTGTCGGCCTTGCTGCCGAAGTGGCTATATGTCGAGAGATATGCTCAAAAACTAACTCCGGGGATGACAGTGGCTATGGTGTAGCACTTAATGAACAACACTTTCGTGAGCTCATGATGGAAATTACAACTCCACCAGTCACTCGCTCACAAAAACAAGCCGTAAATTCTTTACTGATGATGGGATTCCCTTCTCGCACAGTGGAATCCGCTCAGTCCTTGTGTGCATGTCATTCCAAACCATCCCGGGGAGGCTATCTTTGCTCTAGGTGCGGCAGTAAAGTTTGTACGTTACCTGCTGAATGTCCCGCGTGTGGTCTGACCTTGATCCTTTCCACACATTTGGCCCGATCATACCACCATCTATTCCCTCTCATCAACTGGATTGAGGTCCCTTGGGCGAAAGCATCAATCAGCTCGAATTGCTTTGCTTGCGGCAACCCTTTCCCGCCAGTCCCACCCCGCACTCAGTGGGACCTGCGTGAAGATTTGGTGAAGGGAATGTCGGTGAGTAGTAGGTATGAATGCACTGTGTGCCATAATCACTTCTGCATCGATTGTGACGTGTTTGCACACGAGGTCGTGCATAATTGCCCCGGGTGTCAGAGTGGAAGTATCAAAGTGGATGAGTCAAAAGTAGCGCAACAGAACGGCTCGAGGGTCATTCCTACCGGTATAGATAAAATGGACACAGGATAAATTACCTGTTTGGGAGGCAGCTCCCATTTGGCCTGTTACATTCACTCATCGTTTTGCTATAATTACTATTCAGCAAGCGTGGCATTATCTCGGCGTTCTGGCAGTTTGGAGGCAAGATTGCAAAGACGTTCCCAAGGAATAGAATACTTATCCAATCGTCAGGTATTCGAGTCTGGTTTACGGTTCTACTGAATGTAGGGCAGTTTTCGCCTGATACGTTTTGACTTAAACCCTACCGTCTATGAGATACCACCTGTTGATGGGAGGTGAGGTTTCGAATTGCATAGAAGAGATAAGTACTGCTGGAGGTTGCACTTTGCACTTTGCAATAGGCATAGTATGATTCCCTACTATCCATCTTTAAGCGTAGGTCGCAACATCATGATTAACGACATGTTCTCAGCCTCCATACCTTAGCATGCGTTCATAGATTATGTTACCATTTGGATTTTGATGACTTCAATTGAGTCAAGAGTATTAAGCCATCAAAAAGCAGTTCCCACGGTTACTAGTTGGTATTAAGTTAACTATACGACTGATCTTTTAACAAAAGGCTCCATGTCTGACAATCCGGCTGACATCAAGTTTGTGGAGCGGATTGAAGCAGGGGCTATGGAGGAGTCATTTTGCTTACCCATAATGGTGGCACTAACCATCCTGTATTCACAGGCCTTGATAATTTGGTCAAGGCCTTGTTCCATAATATTCTTGACCTTCTTCACCTGCCAGTGCAATTGCCATGGATTACTAGGTTTTTGAAGCACCCAGGATGTGGTTGAATTGCTAGAGCTACTGTGTGGGGGGTAGGGGTCCAGAGTTGAATATCCAGCTGCTAGATTATCTAGTCAGGTTTAAATGAGGTTATTCTAGTAGGTCTAAAGCCACTTTGAATATTCTGAGCCTTAAAGGCTTCTTGTTACGAACCAATCAAGCCTAGGTGCTTCAGGAGAAGCAGAGGCGCAGAGGAAGGGTTTCTATTGGACTAATGGAATAAGGATGTCTTATCTGTTAGAGACACTTAATTGG